>CAUYQV010032184.1:0-22563 GCA_963574575.1 Galagoides demidoff
GGGACCACAGGCGCCCGCCACAACGCCTGGCCATTTTTTGGTTGCAGCCATCATTGTTGTTTGGCGGGTCCGGGCTGGGGATTCGAACCCGCCACCTTAGGTGTACATGGCTGGCGCCTTAGCCGATTGAGCCACAGGCGCTGAGCCAGAAAACTGGAGTTTTATTTGCACACAGGGCACACATGGATTTTGCTGCCTTGACTTTTCCACTATGGAGAAGGCAGGGCCTTCCGTGCACCCACCACGGGGGCAGGCTCCACTCCACCTCTGCATCTCCCTTGCACAGTGAAGAGGCTGGAATTCCAATGATCTGTTGAATGCCAGGGCTGGCAGTTTCCTAGTATTTCACCTCCCTTCATCTTACTCCAGGGCTGGAGCTGCAGAGGCAAACGGGGCCAGGCTCCTTCTGCAGACTTCACAGTCCAGGGGTAAGCTGGACAGGGCTGCCCGGCACCCAGCATTGCTTGTCCTAGGTCTCACTCAAGACACAGGTGTGGGGCCCACAGGAGTGAGGGACACCTGACTGGACTGTCCAAGGATGGGCAGCAGAGACACAGAAGGTGGGCAGAGGCATCTGGCAGCAAGTGCAGAGACACTGTCAACACCCTGGGCTGTCCCCAGTGCACTGCATTTAATTCACTTAATCCTCAGAATAACCCTGCGCTAAAGACACTGTTCCCCTTCCTTGTGTGTCTGGATGGAGAAACTGAGGCACAGAGAAGGTAAGTGGTCTGAAACAGGCAGGCTGGCCCCAGCTGCATGCCCTGGGAAGCAAGGCAAGGGGTGTGAGCTGCAAGACCCCAGGGGCGTGTGTGCAGGGGCCCTCCATCGGGGATGCTGAGCTCTGGCCAGGAAGACAGAGGAGTTCTATGGGTGCCTGGTGCAGGGGGGAGAGCGGGGGTCAGTGCAGCACTGCGTCATCCTTGGACGTCCCACTCCTCTTGCAGATGCACAGGGCGATGCTTTATGTCTTAATTAAACGGAGAGGAGTGTGATTGCTGAGTAGCCTGCCGGACTAGCTGCTTCCTGGCTCCTGCCCCGATGACTCATGCACACGGCGGCCCCAGATGCCGAGCACCACTAATAGATTTGCAACGCTGATCAGCACTCCAGACCCACTTTAGCACGGCTCTGGGAAGCCTCTTGCCACCCTGGAATTGAATTGAATGGCTTTTCATTTCGAGCGAGTGCATCCCATAAATCGCTCACACGCCAGCTCACCCCGCAGAGGCGCTCCAAGCTCAGCCCAGCCCCTGACTCCAGGAGGAATGTCTGAGGAAGCCCCTTCGCTGAGGTCTGATGCCCTAGGCTCCCTGCCACATCCGGGGGTGGGGTGGGGCATCAGTCTGGCCACTGGTATCTTCCCTGAATAGGACTGGAGAGGATTGGGTGAGGGGGACACGACTCCGAGGATCACCTGGCACTCACTGCAGGAGAGATTCTGCTGGGAAGAATAAGGTGGCCAGTAGCCCCCAGCTCCTCTGCCTTTGGGATGTGTGGCAGCTTCACACAGAGGCTAAGGACTGAACACAGCCAGCAGGCTCTGCAGCTGGGTCCCTCCTGTCTGCCCGGGGCTCCTCCAGGGCAATCTGAGCCTCCTCCCCCCTTCTTCCTTTCTCAGGTGTCAGACCTGCATCCTGGCCTGAGACCCTACCTGTCCCTTCCCCAGTGTACCCCGATGGTGCTACCCCCCAAAAATCTTCATTCCACCTCCGTGTCTACTTCTTAGAGGGCCAGAATTGACATGCACATGACTGGACAGGCTTGCTTCTCTGGTTCAGCTCTGTGACCCCCACCACCTGTGCCCTGTAGCCCCTCCCCACACCCAATGCTGAGGCTAGCCACGTTGACTGCAGGAGGGCCCCTTGGCAGAGTGCCTGGTGTTCCGGGCCTGTGCGCCAGAAGGTGATCTCATCCTCAGCTAGTAACCATGGAAACGGAGCCGTGAGCAGCTATGGCTTGCATGGGGATGAAGTGCCTCGGTCCCCCTCACCTGAGTGGATACCAACCCCCAACCCCCAGGATGTGCAAGGGCCACTCATTGGGGTGTTCCCAGTGCCTGCTGAGATGGATGACAACCGACCCCAGTCTGGAGGAAATGCCTTAACTCCCCCCAAGCTCACTTACCCCAGATAAATGTTTTTTTTTTCCAGTTTTTGGCTGGGACCAGGTTTGAACCCTCCACCTCCGGTATATGGGGCCGGCGCCCTACTCCTTGAGCCACAGGTGCCGCCCACCTCAGAGCAGTTTTAAAATCCCAAAGTGCAGGCATGAGCTGAACACCTGTTGAGGGCAGGTGTTTCACCTGCATGACAGGTCACAGTCACTCTGAGCCTCAGAATGGCCAGGAGACTTGTCCAAACACACACAACTGGTGGCAGAACTGGAATTAAGACCCAAGTGTCCTCTGTCCAGGAGGCCCAGGGAACCAGGGGATGTGTGGGCAGGTGAGAGGGCATTGCTGGAGTGTGAGGGTTCTATGTACAGAGTCCAGGGTTACAATTCAGGGCACATTCTGAAGGCACAGTGAATAAGGCAGTGTATGGCACTGGCACGAGGCTAAAGAAAAGAGTTCAGAGCCTTGGGGTAGAACCCATCAGATGTGTGAGAAGTCCATCCTCCACCAATACTCAGGACTGAACAGTGGTGACAGGGACAGTAATTTACAAAATGACACCGAAATATCTGGAAGTCAATTTTGAAAAGAGATAATGAGAATCTATACTGTGCACCATAGATACAATTAAACTGAAACAGACTGAAGATTTGACCACAAGCAATTCCGTCCCAGAAAACCTGGTGGCAACACAATTGCTGCTTTGGCAGATGCCTGGAAGATTAAGGTCTATCTTGGAATCAAAGAAATTAAAGAAGAGGTAGGGTTGTTAACGTTAAAAAATCTTCATGGACATTAGAGAAAAAGATGGAGAAACGTTTCTATCAAAAGGGTAGAGGATCCATATTATTAAACAAAAAAAGATTCTGTGGATAAATGCAACAGGGGCTACCAGCTGGGAGAAAATGAAGCTTGTGGCTAACACGGGTGAGGGGGCGGGGGGTGGCCAGTGTCTCACCCTCCCTCAATGAGCTGAAAATGAGATAATGAAAACAACAATTTTGCACCTACTGAATTAGCGAACGTTGAAAATCAAAATACACACTAGGAAGTGTATTCGGGCCTTCTCGGCATCAGTTCCAGGGCCCCAGCCACACCACCGCATAAATCCATACTGTATTGCAGAAAAGTAACTCCACAATGCCTGTCCGGTCAGAGGAAATCTTGCTGAAGCCCCCCTGGATCTGGTAATCGCACCCCTAGTAATTCGTCCTCAGGAAACAATGCAACAGAAGGAAGAAAAAAAAATCACACCGTGAGCAAGAATGTATTGGTTGAAGCACTTTTTAGCGTTTTATTATGGAAAATGTCAAATCTACACAAAAGGAGAGAGAATAGGATAATGAATCCAGCTTCCCCAGTGAAGAGCTCACGGCTAATGTTATTAGTATTTTAAAGCAAGCCCCAGACATCATCCTATCATCTTATCCACAAATACATCCATTTGTGTCTGTAGCAGATAAGGACTTTAAAAATCTAATCACAATATCATCACACTCAGCAAATTAATAATTCTTGAGGATATTCTTTAATTCTCAGCCCATATTCGAACCTCCTGGCTGCTAGGAGCTATCTCTTCAGAGCCGGCCTGCTGCAGCCGCAATGCAGACAAGGCTGAGGCTGGTCTGGCCGCTGTACAGCTCTGTGGTCCTCTTTGTGCTATAGTAGCTTCTCTCGCCTCTGTTTGTTCTTAATTGAACCATTTTTAAATAATGCACTCAAAATGGAAAACTGGTCTGTGGCCAGTGCCAGAGAACGCTTAGGCAGCGTATGGTGCATCAGCCTGGGGTACCCAGTGCCCCTGCTGTCCCCAGCAGTGCAGGCTAAATATAACCCGGATCAGCTGGCCCTTGGCTGCCAGGAACACCCCTGCCTCGCCTGGCTCTGCCACCGCAGTGCCTGGGCTTCTGGACTTGGCTTCACCCTCAGCCTCCCTCCCTTGGATCTGGCAGCCCATCCAGAGCACATTCACTCACGGCATGTTTGACCTGGCACTGTTTCTGGGCTTCCCTGCCCTGGCTGTCACCGGCCCCTTGTGCTCCACCAGCTGTAGGGCAGCCTATTCTGCCCCACCCATGGCAGCACTCAGCCAGCAAAATCCACCAGCAGAGACTGCCAGGCAACACGGCAAACAGCTCAGTGGGGTGCTAAGTGAGACACTCCCACCCGACTCTGCCCACCCCCAGCACTTACGCTGGGTACATGGTGGCAGAGTGGAGGGAAATAGAAATGTCCATCCAACAAAGAAAAAGATGGGTCCTGGAAAAAGGAAAATGGTCAATACTGAGTGAGAGATGAGAGAATGTGGGGTATCTACAGTGTCTCCTGAAATGCAACCACAGCAATATATTTTCTTTTTAATTAAAAAAAAAACAATCTATCCATCCCCTCACGGACCTTTGAGTCTCAGCCTACGGCACCTGTAGGAAAAGAGGCTGGCTCTGGTCACTCCTTGGTTGGAACCCAAGGGGCGGGAAGACTCAGCCCCACATCCTGGGGACCCAGAGAAGGCAGCTCCTCTGACGCACATCCCCAGGTCACACTGATCTCAGCGACTGTTTTAAAATGTGAGTTTTACTGTTATTCAGGGAGAGGGAGGCCACCAGTGTGAGGGGAGGAGCCGCTGGAGACTCACAGTTTTGCCTGCCACTCACCACTCCCTGGAGGAGGGGCACAGCACGCCACACAGTGGAGGTGATGTGTCCGTGTTCTGGGCACAGTCTTTCACTGGAATTCTGGCTGTGTAAGAAGTGCCACCCCGGAGCCCACCAGACTGTTGTGTCTCAAGTGCCCTGGAGAACAGAATATCGCCTGGAGGAGGCAGAGGCAGGGGCACAAAGGGGCCAGACAATGACAAAGATGCCTTCTCCGAGGTGGGTCCCCAGCAGCAGCCTTCCTACTGACCTCCCAAATACCTACTCACAAACTGTAAGCACACTCACTAAAATATGTTTGAAGCCCCTGACTTTGAGAGTGCTGGGTCACACTGCTTGTCTACTGTCACCACAGGAATGTGACCCATGGCCAGTGAGATCTTTGTAAAATAGAAACTAGATAATGCCACTCCCGACTTTACATTGGCCAATGACTTCTTGTAAAATCTAAACCTCTCCTTGTGGCCTACGAGGCTGAACAGCGTGACCCTGGCCCACCTCCCCAGGCCCTTCCTCTCCGTCTGTGGGCACAGCAAGCTCCTGCTCACCTTCCTCCCCCCACGACACCCTCCCCATCCCTTCTCATCTCCCGGTCTCTGCTCAGATTTGCCTTCTCCACCTCACACCGTGTGGATGGCTGTTATCCAAGAAAAGCAGAAAATAGCAAGTGCTAGTGAGGATGTGGAGAAACTGGGAGTCCTGTGCACTACTGGAGGGAAAGCAAAATGGCACAGCTACTGTGGGAAGCACTGTGCACCACTTGGGAGGCTGAGGCAAGAGAATCACTTAAGTCCAAGAGTTTGAGGTTGCTGTGAGCTGTGACAGCACAGCGCTCTACAGAGGGCAACATAGTAAAACTATCTCAAAAAAAAAAAAAAAATTAAACAGAGTCATCATATGACCCAGCAATGCCATTTCTGGACGTAGAACAACAACAACAACAAAATTGAAAGCAGAGTCTCAAAAGGCATTACACCCATGTTCACACAGCAGTGTTCACAGTAGCTGAAAGGTGGAAACAGCCCTCATGCCCACCAGTGGACATGTAGGTGAACCTCCTGTCTCTACACACAATGGGACATCACTCTGCCGTAAAAAGGAAGGAGGTCTGGCACCTGCTACGACTCAGATGAGTCTTGAAGATAATATTCCAAGCGAAATAAGCAGCCACAAAAGGACAAATTCTGTATGATTCCACTTCTGTGAGGTCCTCGAGTAGTCAGATTCATGGCCAGAAAGTAGAGTGGTGGGTGCCGGGGTGGGGGAGGGGTGGGGAAGGGGTGCTTGATGGGACAGTTTCGGGTTTGCCGGAGGAAAGGCTCTGTGGCTGCAGGGAGGTGCCCTGCACGTGACAATGTGGTGGCTTCCTGCTGCTGAGCTGCACAGCTAAACCTGGTTACAATAAGAAATGTTATTTTGAGCATATGTTACCAAACCAAAAAAAAAAAATGCAAAAATGAAACCAAACAAAAACCAGCCTCTTTCTTCAGAGGCCTCCGTGCATCCTTCTTTCCGGACCTTTAGTAGCTGTTTGTTGAGCACAAGTTGACGCCAGCCACTGTGCCACACGAGGAGACAAAGCACAGGACCCTGAGTGTGGGGCTGACACCCTCGAGGGAGGAAAGACATTAGCAACTGAAGCAGCAGCTACTGAGAAGGTGAAACAGGCTGATGTGCCAGTAAATTCCAAGTCCTGGTGTCCCCTTTCCCTACTTTGTACAGTCCATGTGGCACGGGGAAGCCCTGAGTCTCCCAGGGCCGGCTGTCCTGCCCAGATGGCCAGATGGTGCTCTCTCCCTCACGGCGTTGGCCGAGTTAAACGGGGCAGTACCCAGGCACCATCCCAGCTGAATGAGTAATCCAGGAAAACAGGCTTCCTTCAACCTGCTAGCTAAGGGTTTAGCCAAGGGACTGGCCTCATCATTTCTCTCCTGTCTTCAGAGAAAAATGAACCCCTCGTATCTCGTGCCATACCAGGAACTGAGCTGACCCCCTGTTCTCCCTCTGCCCCACAGAGACAAGTCGCACCATCTTTCCTGCCTTGTTGCCAAACTACAGGGGTGCAGGCCCAGCTGGAAGGTCAGAAGGAAGGCTAAGGCCATCAGACTGGATTAGAGGGGCAGCAAGAGACAGGAGGGGAGCAGAGAAGCCTGGCACACTGGTGAGGGTTGCGGTGGGTGGGTGGTCTCCAGGAAGAGCAGGGCCCTGTCCAACAGATTAGGGGCTGTGGTGGGCAAAGCTGAGACCCAAGGAATAGCAAGCCTCCACCTGTTCCCAGTTTATGCTTCTGCAGCTGGGGGATAAAGAACGAGCTACAACAATTAACACCTGCAGTTTCTATCTACAGTTGAAGGAGCAAGAGCCAGGTCATAAAGACACCCTTTGGGTAGAGAGATAACTGAGGGAGGGCCCATGTGATGGGCTGCCCTGCAGGCTGGATGAGGTCCCCCCTGGAAAATAGCAGAGCCCTCCTGTCCACAGCAGCCAGCCAGGGACAGTGTGAACTAGCTGCTCAGGGCACCCACATCTGTGAGAGGCAGGGGCTTCCTCTGAGGACGAAAGGGTGGACCAGAGTGGACTCCAACTGCCCTCAAGTCCATTGACTATGTGAATTTTTAACTGTTTTACTTGGACAAAAGTATCAAAGGTAAATGTTTTAGCAAAACATAATAAACAAAGGCTGGAGGGAGTTTGCTTAAAGGTTTACATCTACAAAGCCCCTGCTCTGCCCGGCTCCCCACCTCCCTTCTCATTTCATCCAGAGAAAGCCCAGGCCTGGAGAGCCCACACTCCAGCTGAGGGTACAGCTCAGAGCAGCTGCACAAGCTGGGAAGGGACGTAGCCAGGGTTTGGGCCTGGAGCCTCATCCCAAAATCGCATGCTGCCCCCACAGTCCCCAAATGCCCAAGCAATAAGGGAAGCTGTCCTTAACCTGAACTGGGGCCAGCAGCTATTCCCTGACATCAGCCCCAAGGGGCAGAACCCCATCTTTCTCATCCCCATCAATCTCAATCCCCACCATTCGAAGCAGAGTGTGTAGAGCTATCAAAAATGAGCTGAGCAGCGGAGGGTCACCCATCTGAATCCGGCTATGCTTGGAGTCCATCTGTTCCTCCTGGATGGACTGACCCCCCCCCCCCACACCTGCAGCAAGCCTCCTGTCCTCCACCTTCCCCCTCGCCTACCATCAGCAGCTCGATTTACTGCTCTAATTACAGGCTGTCTTCCCAAGGTTGTGTTTGCAAAGCCTTGCCTTCCCCAAGGAGGGGGTACATCTTCAGGGCACATGCCCCCCTCTTCTGCCGGTGTGCCTGCCACAGGCCTGGGCCAGGGCTTGCAGTTGACTTGTTGGCAAGGTAAGGGCATTCTTGAAGGCTCTGGGGCCACTCGACAAGTCAGAGGCAGAGGCTACAGGGCTAGCATGTGCGCTGAAAGCCACCTGCTTGGCTGCGGGACTGAGCCCATGGGTCCTTCTTTCAGCACTGTGGTGTGGACAGCTCTGCAGCCACCGCCAACATGCGGGCTCCAGACCTGGAATGGGGTCGGTTCCTTAGAAAGAGGCAGTCAGACCTTCCAGCAGGGGAAACACAAGATAAAGAAAATCCCAGCCTTGTTACAGACTACTTTCTGAAATTGTCCTGTTCAGTGGAAATACAACTTTCCAGCAACCACATCAAAAAAAAAAAAACTGAAAGAGGTGAAATTTTTCAATATGTAATTAATATAAAAAAGTACTAATGAGCTATTCTGCATTCTTTTGCTGTCCTGAGTCTTCAAAATCTGTTAAGTGATGTACACTAACAGCACATCTCAACTTGGGTGAGCTGCATTTCAAGTACATTTGATGACATAACACGGAATAAAATAGAAGAATAGAAACTCTCATGGAGTTTATATGGGAAGAAAGACTATTACGTAGACATACAGGGTGTCCCAAAGGCTGTCCTTGTTGTCACACACAGGGAAAAATGGGAAATTGTAGCTAAACGCATATTTATTTATAAAATATTCATTACAAAATTTTATAAAATATTTACAAAATATTCGCTATGTGTTGCCCCCCTTATTTTGTAAATATAAGTAAATGTAGCTACATTTTCCTATTTTCCCTACGTGTGGCAACATGGGCAACTTCGGGACACCCTGTAGATAGAGATGTAGGTGCAGGTGCGGGTGTTGGTACAGGTGTGATGTAGATATTAGATATAGGTGTAGGTCAGGTGACAATATAGATGCAGGTGCAGGTATAGATACAGGTGTGCATGCAGACAGAGATGTAGATCGGATGACAATGTGTGCTGTGAGAGACCAGCATAGCTGGATGGTGTTTGGGTGGATGGAGGTGGCATTGGTGCAGAGATCTGAAGGGTGTAAAGACATCTGGAGTGGCTATTCTGGGCAGAACAAAGGGCAGGTGCGAGGTCTGGGCAGAGTAGCGCAGGTGTGTTGAAGGTGGCCAGAGTGACTGACACAGAGTCAGCAGCGGAGCACACAGGAGATGATCAGGCAAGTCAGCAGGCTGGCAGCCTTGCTCCAGATGTGGAGGTCAGCAGGCAAGTCACAAGGCGTCTCTTCAGCCAGGCATGGACTTTGGCTCCATTTTGAATGAGACCATAAACCCCTGAAAGGTTAAGCAGATCATGATATGATCTGGCTTACATTTTGCAATGGTCACCGTGACTGCCGAGTGGAAGGATGGAGCAGAGAGACCAGTGAAGGCCACTACAGCAACAGTCAGCCAGAGGACTGTGGTGGCCCGGACTGGGCTGCTGGCAGTGGAGGGTGAGAAGAGCCAGTGGAAGCTCTGGAGATGGAGCCACAGGGCTTTCTGATGGACCCGACACAGCCAGGGAGAGAGAGAACCAAAGATAACCCCAGGATTTTAGCCCAGGCTGAGCAAGGGGGAGCAGCTATTCACCGTATGGGAAGATGTGAGGGGCAAGCTCAGGGAAGAGGCGGGGCTCCACCAGGGGTCAGAGCGGGCGCACTGAGTTTGAGATGCCCACTGGACACCACGGGGACTTCTCTGGAGGTCAGAGCCAAGAGCTGGAGAAGTGCGTCTGGGAGTTAGCAGGCTAGAGGAGGCATCGAGACCCTGAGGTTTTCTCTGGGTGCATTCTATGTTTTTATTAAAGGAAACTTCTCTAGAATAGAAGTGCCATAAGAGAGAGCGTGGGCCCAACAAAGCCTTGGCCAACCCAGTAGGAAGTTCTGGAGCGATGCTGCCAGCCAGATCCTCCCTCATTGGGCTGGAATGGCTAAGCCTTGTGACCCCTCCTTGCTCTGTCATTGGGTTTGGGCCACTCAGAAAGGTCAAGGCCTCCATCTAGGTGGCTCCTACAGCTGAAGCAGACCCTGGAGAAATTGATGGGGGAGGCCGTGTGCTGACCACAGTCCCTGCCAATGGGCAGAAAGTCTATCCTCAAAGGCAGGAGGGGCTCCTTAGCCTTTGTCTATATGCAAAGCACTGCCTTGGACAGGAACGCGCCCATTTTGCAGGTGATGGCAGAGATACAGAGAAGCTCAGTAAGGTTGCAATGTCACCCAGGAGGCACACTTATCTGCTTCAATGCCAGGCACCCTGGGCTTGGGAAGTCTGCTGGAGCTCATGCCAAGAAGCCACCAACCTTGGGCTTAGCACTGGGCAGGTGCTGATGAATTCTCAGGATCTCAGGAGAATGCGGTTTGTCTGTTCTTTAAAATAAACGAAATCTTTTCAGTCCCTAATACACACACTGGGTAAGAATTCAAGCCACAACTGTAGCAATTATTATTGCAGCCAAAACTTATTGAGGAAACAGCTAATTGCTTTACCCACGTGGTGTCACGTAATCCTGAGAACAGTCCCGTGAAGCGGCACTGCTCTCCCCAATCCCACAGACGAGAATGCTGAGGCAAGCACAGCTGAGACACTTGCCTGGGCCTCGGCCTAGGAGCACCGAGCAGGGCTCTCTGCCAGGAGCCCACCACAGAGTCTGCCCTCCAAGCGCATCTCCTCCACTCACCAGTTGGGTCCTCCCACAGAGACCACAGATCCAGCCTCTGCACTTCCCAGAGGTGTTCCGCACCCATGAACTGCATCACCCACCCTCTTCCTCTGAGCTCTGCCTCACACAATCATTCCTGTTTGTCTTACCAGCAAGCACACCCCCACTTCATAAGCAAGAAAACTGAGGTTCAGCAAGGCTATCGACCCCGGGTTGCAGAGCAGGGTCTGCGGATTGGGCTCCTGCAGGGCTCTCCATCCCCACCCGCCCCCCAGGTGACATCAGGAGGGACCGTCCCCTCCCACAGTTCCCCTGGCCAGCTGCTACCACCCAGCCCTCCCCTGTCCCCACTCTATTCATCCCTTTAAGCACAGAATTTTTAAAAGGGATTGTTCAGGCCAGTTAATTAGCTCAGAAGAAGGCTCCATGGTGGCCTAGGTCATGGCCGTCCACCTCTCTTTATTAGCCGAATTGATGGAGACAGCAGGGCCCAGATGGGAATAAATTGAATCCGATGGCAAAGAGGCTCTGCTCAAGCTATTAACAGGAGCAAGCAGGCCTCACACTCCATTGCCGCTTTTTATAATGTCTTGTGTCTACTACTCCCACTCTGCAAGGCTCCCAGGCTGCAGCCAGGTCCCAGGACAGCTCCCACCTGTGCCCTGAAGTCCAGCCCATGGGCCATAGGGCACACTATGGACATGTGATATGCTACCTGAGGAGGGCGGCCAGGACTCCAGGCCCTCCACCTGACTACAGCAGCAAAGGCCTTGCCATCCAGGGAGCCAGCGCTCTACCCCCGGGATGTGACAGGGGGGCTGCTTTCACACCCACTTCCTCCTTTTGTCCTCCCAGCACCACAGCCAGGTGGCATTGGTGCCCCACATCTGTGATGGGAATCAGAACTGGGGCTCAGAAAGACCGAGAGACTTGCCCAAGTTGCACAGCCAGGAGGATGGCTCAGGGCACTAATGAGTAGCCACTGCCACATGGTGTGGCCCCTCTGTGCCAGGCTCTCCCCTTATACGGTGGCCCCAGGAAGCCAGCACTGAGTGTCACTGCCACACAGCAGAGGAGAAATTTGCTCACACAGAAGCCCAGGGACTGGCCCAGGGTGGCGTCCCTCTGAGCAGGGCCACCTGGTCTGGCCACAGCAACTGGCCTTTCAGCACCCTGGACAGAGCTTGGCCTGTCCTCACTGCCCAGAAACTACCAAGCCCAGGGTGGAACTTGACCTGGTAATAATCACAGTACTCAGATGGCAGCTTCCCAGCTCTGCTCTGCGTCAGCCACATTTGCCTCCGTGATATCACTGGGACGTGGCCTCTTCCCAGGGCTCTGTGCTGGAACTTTGCCCTGTGAGCCCCTCCCAGTCACTTTCTCAGAGAAGGCACCCCCGCCCCCACAACTGCCCAGTTCACCTCAGTGACTAACCGTCTCCTTGTTCACAGAAATGTCGGCTCCAGGAGGGCAGGGCATTTTCCACCGGTTCCCAGCTGTGAGCTCCATGCCCAGCACACGGCAGGTGGTTGGGTGTTGGGCATATGAGTGTAAGCACATTCCACACACCAAGCTCTGCAAGGATTTACCATACTAATCCATGCATGACCTTAGGAGAGCAGTTCTGTTACCTTATGGACTGGGAAGTGAGGACTCAGCAAAGGAGGTGGTGTCCCCATGGCCACAAGCTGCTTAGACCCCAGCTGCCAGCCACCCAGATTCTGGACCTCAGCTCCTCTCCTGTCCTCTCCCATCTCTGGCCTTCAGAGACCTGGAACATGGGGTAGGTGGGAGTTGTCAGATGGGAGTGATGTTTAAAGAGGGTCTGAGGAGTTTGGGGAGATGGTCCAGAAGAACTTTCTGGAGATCCTAAAAGGAGTGAGGGTAGACTGAGGAGTTCCATGCCCTGGGAAAATGGTAATTCTCTGTGGTCCACGGCTGGGAATTCAGGACCTGAGAACCCCAGCCTGACCCCAGAAACTCATTTCCCATCACACTCTACTCCGTTGCTGTCTCCAGAAAACATCACCCCCCTTCACACGCTGTCTTGCAGCCTATGCTACCCTCCCTTTCCTGCACTGACGAACTCCAGCTCAACCCACCACGCCCAGCTCTGCCCACCCACAGCCACCCTGTTCTCTTCTCTCCTGGAGAAGCCTGCCTTGCACCTCTGAGTCTTAGATGTGCCCAGTGTTCACAGTCTGGTAGGGGCACAGGCCAGTCCTGGGGTGCAGGAAGGGACCCAGCAGGGTTTTTTCTCTGATAAGAAAGGAAGCAGCCCCTGTGATTCACAGACCTGTCTGATTTCTGCACAGAAAATGCCTGTGATTATCGTCTTTGTGACCACAAAGTGTGTCACCAACATACAGCTTAAGCTGCCAGCCCCTGCCCACTCACCCCCACAGACACCACATCAGCAGGGCTGCCCCATGGCAGGGACCTCAAATGACGTCCTCCATGTCCATGTGGCCTCAGAGACCAGCAGACACCCACAGCCCGGGAGGGTGGCAAGTTGTTGGAATGAGAAGGACCAGTGCCCCCTGTGTGGCTCTGCTGCCCTGACCCAGCCTGCCCCACCATGCCCACGGGGCAGCCCCCAGGGAGAGGAGCAGAGGAGAGAACACACCAAGGCTGGACTTCCTTCTAGGAGGCGGCTGGGCAGCAGGAGTGGCCGGTGGTCCTCTTGGGCGCTGGGCCAGTGGGGTTAATTGCCCCTACAATTTCAGCTTGCCCAGGGCTCTGCTCATTACCAAGAATCATTTCCTCGGGAGTCCTGGAAAACCAGCAGCAAACAACCAACTCCCCACCATTTTCCAACCGGCTTCCCAAGAATTGAGGGCAGGGGGCGCCCAGCGCTGACAGGGTGGGAGGGTCTCTGCCCCAGAGAGGGCTGGCATTGAAAGTACCATGATTCCTCCAACCAGGGGCTGCATTTTGGCCTGTGCTTTGGTTGATGCAGAAAAGAGCTTACCTGACTCAGCTGTGAGGGAGGGGCCCTGCTCCAGCAGTGGTGTCGCTGAGGTGGGCATGGGACGCTCTTCCCAAATAGGACATCACTACCCTCGGTCCAGACCACGGTGGCAGAGCCCAGTGAGACATCAGCATTCCACCTCAGCAGGAACCCATTTCCTGGGTAGGGGATGTAGGGATGGAGGCGAGAAAAATGTAGAAAGTAATGGGAGGGTCTCAGTCCCTGCTAGTGAGGGGGCTGCAAGGAGTCCCTGCTGGTGAGCAGGGCCACTCCCATCCCTGACACCCCAGGAAAGTGTGGGCCCTGGAAGGCGTGTCCAGCAGTGCCCACAGCAGCATTGTTCTTCAAGGATTGAGTCCTGGGACCAGCTCACGTGCCCACATACCCTAGAAGGGGAAAGTGAGGAGTGGTCTGTCCAAAGGATAGACTTCCAGAATGATTGCCCTGTAGGCACAGACCATGCAGCACTAAAGCCGCACTCACGGCCATAAGCTGCCCATTGTTCGCATGGGAAGGGCACCATCGCAATGGCCGCCTGCGGTGGGCTGGCAGGAGGCAGGGCTGGGAGGATCACAGGGGCTGCTGATGCTGCCAATGCCCTCCTGTCCATTCTAAGTTCATTGCACTATGCTTGACCATACACACGTTTTACACACTTTTGAATGTGTTATATATTCTACAAGATTTTTCTTTTTTTTTTTCTTTGAGACAGAGTCTCACTTGTCACCCTTTGTGGAGGGTGTTGTGTTGTGGCATCACAGCTCAGAGCAACCTCAAACTCTGGGGCTCAGGCAATTCTCTTGCCTCAGCCTCCTGAGTAGCTGGGACTACAGGTACCCACCACAATGCCCGGCTATTTTTTAGAGACAGGGTCTCACTCTGGCTCAGGTTGGTCTTGAACCTGTAAGCTCAGGCAATCCACCCGCCTCAGCCTCCCAAGTTTTAGAGACAGGGTCTCACTCTGGCTCAGGTTGGTCTTCAACCTGTAAGCTCAGGCAATCCACCCGCCTCAGCCTCCCAAGTGCTGCAATTACAGGTGTGAGCCGCTGTGTCTGGCCTACAAGATTTTTTTAAATAAGAAAAAATCTTAAACCTGGGGATAATTTGAAGATGAGAGTTAACAGCAGAAATAAGCAGAGAAGAGGGAGTGAGGAGAGACAGGGCCCAGACCCAGGAGGCTGACACACATGTGCACCTGCACACACTCACACCCTCATTCACACTCTCAAACACTCATGTCCACGCACTCAACTCACACTCAAGTGCTCACACTCCCTCACACACACACAAAGCAAGACTCAGCCAGGCAGCCGGAGCAGCTGAGCCCACATGGCCACCTTTCTCTGTCGCTGGCACCTGAACCATTGTCTCAAGAACTGCTTCTCTCTGCCCATTGTCACCCACATAGGTCCCGGCCTGGGAAGGGCCCTCAGCAGTGCCTGCCCTCTGTCTGGGCATTGCCACCCACCCCAGCCATGATGCGCTTGTCCCTGCAACCCACCCAACCCTGCCGGTGCCCCAGGCACCTCCCAGCAGGGCTCTATCTGAGGAGGCTGCTCTGTCCACACCCCCGTACACAAAACCCACAGCAAGGCGGCCCCACTGGCCAGGCAGTACTTACTCCAGACGGTCAGCATCCCCACCCCAGCACACCTGTGCAGCCCTTCCCTGGCAAATGTGCCTGCAGGCGGAGAAACCATGTTCCCCAGAGTACACAGCAAGATACTCTCCTGAGCCCATGTGACCCCGTGGACATGGCATCCAGGCAGGTGGGGCCAAAGCCTCCCCTGTGCCCTCTTCAGGGCCACGACCCCAGCAAGGAAGGAGGTCTTCAGAAGGCCAGACCAAAATGCAGGCCAGCACAGTCTATACCATAGTTGTAGGGTGACCCGCGACACCACAGCCAGTTCTGCAGCCTCGAGCCTTCCCCTGCCCTGCTGCAGATGTGTACCTGGATGGGCTTGCATGGGCCCAGGGCAGCACCTTCCCGGACACAAGCTGGAGACATGGTGGCTGTTGTACATGCTCGGGAAGGAGCAGAGTCAGGCCTGCAGAGGTGAGCCCGGGCTGTCAACCTGCAGCACCTCCACCCTGTTCCACCCAGCCAGCTGCTCCTGTCAAGGGGCCCACGCAGGCGAGTGTGCCACCCATCCCAGGCCAGCCAGCAGCAGCAGCCCCACGGCCCTGGTCAAAGATGACTGATAGCCAGTGTCAGTCAGCAGACAGGAGAGGGAGCGACACACCAGGCGGCTCCAGTCCCAGCCCCGATTTGACCACGCCATGGAGAGACCTGAGTGCAAACTGCCTGCTGGGCCCATCCCTGCATGCCAGAGACCAGAAGCAATCATGATAACACTGTTTTGCTGCTTTAAGCTAATAAGGACTGAACGTTTGTGTCCCCTCAAAATTCATATGGTGAAGGCCTAATTCCCAGTGTATTTGGAAGTGGGGTCTTTAGGAGGTACTTGTGCTTAGATGAGGTGATGAGAGTGTGGCCCCCATGATGGGACTAGTGGCCTCATGGGAGGAGGACAGAGCAGAGCTCCCTCACTCACTGGCCACAGGCTGAGTGCAGCATGTGAAACCACCACAGGCAGGTGGCCGTCTGCAAGCCCAAAGCCCTCGCCCCACCTTCCCCTGGAACTGAGCCTACTGGCTCTTTGACCTTGCGTGGCCAGCCTCCACACTGAGAGAACAAATTTCTGTGGTTTAAGGCACAGGACAACTCAGTCAACAGTGAAACACATATACAACATGGCCTTCTAGTAAACCGAGGTATTTAGTATTTAAAAAAAAGTTTTCATAGATTCAGTGTAGCCTAAGTGTCTGATGTTCGTGAGTCCACAGCCATGCACAGCACGGCCGAGGCCTTCACCTCCGCTCACCACTGACTGGCCCAGAGCGGCTACTGGCCTGTAAGCTCCCTGCATGGCAGGTGCCTGACCCTGTGTGCCACTTAGTATCTTTTATGCTGTGTCTTTTTTGCATCCTTTCTGTGTTTAGATGTGTGCAGATACACAAATGCCATTGTACAGTGTTCAACGCAGTAACCTGCTGTCCCTATGTGTCCCCCAGGAGCAAAGGGTATGCGGTGCTGGTTTGAGGCAGGCTGAGCCATCTCAGAGTGTGGCGTTCACACACAATGACATCACTTTATGATGAAAATTTCTCAGAGTGTATCTGCCATCAACTGGCTGTATTTTGTTAGCAGCCTGAGCTGTGCTAGACAAACCCTTTAAACACTGTTTCATAGATGCTGTTCCCAGGGCCTGGGTGTCCCGGTGCTGGAGCTCCCAGGCTGTGAATAGTGGCAGGTTGGCCCACAGACATGGCTGCATGGCCTCATCTGTAAAAGGAGACGATTGTGCTGCCCACAGCTTAGGGGATGAAATGAGTGAAACTGTGTCAAGGGGGTAGAACAGCACCACAATAAAAGCTCAGATGGTGACAGGCAGGGTCAGAGAACAGCTGGTAAAAGGACCTGGTGGGGCAGAGGGGCAACACTGGTGAGAGTTTGCCATGCTGTGGACAATGGGTAGGTGTGCCATGTGGGCAGCTCTCCATGGGGCAGGAAAGCTGAAGGGGGTGCTGGGGGCAGGAGCCTAGCCCAGGGAGTGGAGAGGGCCTCTTGGCCAGCCTGGGCCCAGAGGGTCAGCCACAGACTCCTTGCTGCCCTCAGCCTTCTCCCTGGCACTGGGAAAGTGATGTACCCATCCCAGCGGGAGGCATGAAACCAAGTGAGAAGCCCCCATCCTGGCCTGCACCCACCCAGATCAGAGCTCTGGCCGCAGGCCCAGTGTGCGGGCTGCTCTCTGGACCACTGCAGGGGAGGCTGGGGTGATAGGGTGGGGAGAACATCCGTCCCAAGGCTCCGTGTCAAGACCTGCTGGGCACAGGTGGTGTCAGGAGGGGCCGGAAGGAAAAGAGGATGTTTCTAAACCGGCGAGTAATTTACTATGTTTATTAAGTGGTTATTGTAGGTTAAATAACCAACAGCAGCTTATTAAAAAAAAAATCCTCTGAGATAATAATCACCCAAGTCTTCTGCTCACTGCTAGCAGCCGACACCCCCTATCCTGCTGGGAGCCCCTTTTGCACAATGGATCGGCGCTGGGCCGTACGGTAAGTGACTTCAAGAATCTTCGTCTCCGTTTTCTCTGACAGCTTTATGCTCCATAAATACTCAGAGCTTATTAAAAACATATTTATTTAAGATGAACAGCTCTCCTGCAGATACAAATCTAAGCTGTTAAGGCTCATAAGCCTACTTGCAATAATCAATGACAGTGTTTAAACCCTGATGGCTTTGGTTAAACTTGAAGCTCTGGGCTCCCAAGTGGGGGGTGTGGGCTGGCTCCTGCCTGCCGGGGCACCGGGACTAAGGAGGCCAGAGGCATAGATCATCCAGAGGTCAGGAGCCCTGGGAGCCCCGCACAGACCTTCTTCCTCTGCCTCCTCCACAAGGTCTCACATCCGAGCCTCAGTGTTCTCATCTGGAGTATAGACTTTTCAGCTTTAAAGCCCTGTATATTTATTATGATTCAAGGGGCAATGGAAGACAGGAAAGGCCACCTCCCAGAACTGTCACAGGGTTAAATGGCAGGTAGGGAGCCCCTCAGGGGCTGACTCCCCACCAAGAGCAGTGGGGGCTGCTCCACCTCTCCAAACTCATCCCGTTCTCCCTCTCCAGCCCCTGGGCAGGACCCTGTACGCACCCCTGCTCCCTGGAACACTTCTACCACCCACCTTCACCAGTACTTACAGACTCCTCTTTCAGCAAATGCCGCCTCTCCCAGGAAGCCTTCCTTGACTACTCCCAAGGCTCTCTCCTCACAGCTCACTATAGCAGTCTTTCGGTCCCTCTGTCCCCACACTGGGAACTACACAAGCATAGGACCAAGCTTGATCTGCTGGACCCACCCTACACCCCAGCACTGGGCCCAAGCCTGGGGCAGAGTCCTTGCTCAACAAACCTCAAAGCCAGAGGATTGGTGTCATCAGACAGGAAGATGCTGCTTCTGCCCTGGCCCAGGCCTGAGAGGGCGTTCAGACCCATGCTCTGTTCCCACACTGGTCTCTCTCTTTTAATGACCGTGGCTTTGCAGGGTGTATTAGGATCCATTGCGGGAAAGCTGGCCCTCTTTGCTCAGCTTTTGCAAAACAGGTTTTACTATTTAAACAGTTCTATTCTTACACGTAAATTTTAGAATAAGCTCATTAAGTTCATTTTCTCAATCCTACAATTTTGACCATGACTGCTCTTTGTGTGGAAGTGGCCCCCAGGTGTTCTCATGGAGGCTGCATTAGCCACACGCCCCTGTCCACCATATGGCCCCAAAGCTCTTTCTTTTCAGTTATCAGTCGCCTCTCCCTTCTCCCCTTCCCTCTCGAGTTCCCCAGAGCTGCGCTTCACAGGTGCGCTGGGCAGGTGCCCTTTCACAAGGAGCTTTGCAGAGTTTCGTGTATTTTTAGCCTGCAGACACAGAGCTGTCGCTGACCCATCTGTGTCTTTCTTCCCCACCCAACACTGTTTTTAAGATTGCTCTGGGCTGCTAGAGGTCTGCTTGTCTGTTGTAATTGACCACCACAGAGTGTGCGGGGGAGTCGCCCGCCGCTTTTCTCCAGCCCCACCTGTGCTGTTCCTCCAGGGGCGTGTCCCTGGGCTCCTAGGGGAGGGCCCTCCTTCCAGCATGTGCCTAGCTGTGCTGGCTGCCTCAGTGTGAGCTGCCATCTGCTCTAAGTCCCATGTGTGCGGTGTCTCTCTCCCAAGAGGTGCGCACCCCGCATTCCTGCCTGAGGTTCCTGTGGCCCGCAGCACCCCGCAGCATCCTCCAGCTTTACGGTTCTGCCAGGTGAGCAGGTGAACGTGACCTCCTGCCGCGGCAGTCTGCGCTTCTCCGCCTTGAGGTGAGTTTGAGGGTCCTCTTTTGTGACCCCCTCATCCCACCCCTCCCTCCACTCTTGCTGACTGGCAGCACGTCCCCAGCAACACCGCAGTGTCTGTGTGTCACGCAGAGACGTGACGTGCTCGTCAGCTTCAGACATTGTGAGTACTTTCTCCCCATCAGCCATCTGTCTGTTAACTTTCTTCCACATCCTTTAATAAATAGAAATCCTGAATGCTGATGTCAACATTTTCATCACATTTTTATCTTGCAACTTGTGCTTTCAGAATTGTATCTTAGCGGCTCTCTCCTGGTTCTTTGGTCATGATGGTATGCACCTAGATGGCCTGAATTTATAGATTTGGGAATAACTGACGTCTTTCAACATTAAGTGATCCCATCTGTGCCTGAAGTCCAGGGAATGAAAAGCAGTTTTTGGTTGAAGGTGTTGATGGAATAAATAATCCCGTAGCTGGCCTGTCTGAGAGCACAGAACACTGTTGCCCCTGCTCAGACAGGACCCTGTCTCTCTGTCCATGAAGCCCCGCACACCATCATCTAAATGGCATTTCCTGTGTACCTGCCTTGAAGGAAACCAGATGTCCCCAGGTAATGGGGGTAGGGATGGAGAGCTAGCTTCGTCATTATCAGGGAGAGAGGGATAATGCATGAAAACAGCAAACACAAAAATTAAAATTGCAAGGTGAGTTCTTCAGGGCCAAGGCATGTTTGAGGGTTTACGTACATAAAAATTCCCTCAGCAATCCACTTAAAATGTGTCTACTTCCCTATATGTGCATAATACCTCAATCAAAAAGTTTAAGAATTAAAGTATGTCTTTCTTTCCTTTTCATCTACCCACCCACTCACCCAGCCACCCACCCACCCACCTGCCCACTGACTCACCCACCTGTCCACCCGTCAATCCATTGTGCACCTGTCAATCCATTGTGCACACATTTATCCACTTATAGCCCTCCAGTTATCCATCCATCGAGTTATCCTCCCATCTACTCACCCGTCCATCCACCCAGCCACCCACACACCCACCTGCCCACCCACTCACCCACCCACCTGCCCATTCACTCATCCACTCACCCACCCACCTGCCCATCTACTCACCCGTCCATCCATTCATTATTCGCTCAACAGACAATTGTTGAGCTCCTGGTTAGTGCCAGGCCCTATGTGACAGGTATAGGGGACATGATGAAAACACAGCTACAAATTCTTCTTATATGGATGTCATATACTGGGAGAAGCTGACAGAAGTCCTTATTCTTAGAACATACCAAGAGGCCACAGTGCTATGGAGAAAACTGAAGGCAGAAATGCTGGGTGGGGTTTCAGCTCTAAGGAAGGTGGTCAGGAGAGGTTTTATGGGGCTGTCATTAGGAGAGAGAAAGCAACACAGATGCCTGGCAGAGGAGCCACAAGGCTGGGTCTGGGGCTTCAGGGTTTGGGGGAAGGGAGGCAGTAGGGTCTCAAACACATGCAGCTCATGGTGCGACCTTCAGCTGGGACAGGGCCTGCTCTGGCTTGGGTGTGGCCAGGACACTGCCCTGGGGAGCAGGAGAGAAGGGAGCTGGCAGAGCAGGGAGCCCAGTGAGGAAGTGAGCAATGTCAAAGGCTCCGAAGACCCAGAGCAGTGGGGACAGTAGATACAGCAAGAAGGCAAAGTGGCCAGAAAGGGGTGAGAAGAGAGGCAGGCGTCAAGGATGGCACCGAGCCTCGGGCCTGAGTATCCGGCAGGGGTGGGATGGAACCCCAGCTGAGGTCCCGAAGGTGGAGATGCCACCTGCACCCCAGTGGGGCTATGCAGGCAGGGGTGGGGCTTAGGGAGAAGCGATGTGTCAACTCCTCCCTCCTCGGGACTCACTGCTTCTCAGCACACAGAAGTGCTAAATCCAGCTGACTGCCCTTCAGCCAACGCCTTAGGCCTCTTTCTGCTACTCTAGAATGAGGACAGTCCTTTTCCTGGACCAGCCAAGATCAGCCCTTCTGAGGGTTCTCAAAATATTCACCACACAGCAACATTCTCAAGCTTGACCTAGGGCTTCGTCCTCGCCACTTCTACTATCCCAGGAGCAAGGTATGGAATGGCCAGGTGTGGAGCAGGCTTTAGGGAATATTTGTTAAAAAAGCAGATGACCCTCCCGGATAGGGCGGTGGCTAAGTAGTGGTCAAGGGGCCAACCAGGGGCTCTGGCTTCACATCCTGGTACTGTTTCAAAATTGGGTGTCTTGGGCAGGAAACTCCTTCCCAATACCTTGGCTTCCTACCTGTGAGGTGAGGAGAATAGTAGCTCCTTGTTGCAGAGCTGCTTGGGAGAATTAAATAAGTGGGTACTTAAAACTGTGCCTGGCATACAGCGTTAACACTAACTGTCAGTATTTCATAGATAATTATGAATGGGGATGCTGAGAGCCTTGTCCAGGGTCACTTGGCCAGTGGGATAAAGTGGATGGTTCTTCATAGTCCTGGTTCATCCTCACCTCATGCTTCAAAATGTGGGACCCACGTTTGAATCCCAGCCAGTTGGTCTTAGGCCAGGTCTCCGAGTCACAGCCCCTGTACCAGGGAGTCACCCCTGCTCCCCTTTGTCCCCCTGGGCCTGATCACTGCCCATCAGCCCCCTTCTGACATCTCTCACCCCTCGGGCCTGGCCCTTCACCTGTCAGCTCCCCTCTGATGTCCCCTCCTCCCACCTCTTCTCAGCTCCTCCCGGAAATGTCACTGCAACAACATTGATAAATATTTATAAAGGCAGCCAAGGAGATAGCATGCAAACAACCAAATAAATAAGCACATTTTAAAACACTGTGCTTGACAGCTAACTTACTTCCCCAGTGAGTTGTGTGTGCGTGTGTGCACGTGTCTCTGTGTGTAGCCGCATACCTGCCTGTCCTCACACATCAACCCACAGAATGCCAGCACCTTCTAGGTCAGA
>CAUYQV010032187.1:0-11935 GCA_963574575.1 Galagoides demidoff
AGCCACATACATCTAAGGTGGCGGGTTCGAATCCCCAGCCCGGCCCGCCAAACAACAATGATGGCTGCAACAAAAATGGCCGGGTGTTGTGGCGGGCGCCTGTGGTCCCAGCTACTTGGGAGGCGGAGGCAGGAGACTCACCTGAGCCCAGGAGTTGGAGGTTGCTATGAGCTGTGATGCCATGGCACTCTACCCAGGGGGATAGCTTGAGGTTCTGTCTCAAAAAAAAAAAAATACAAACCAACTCTGAAGTAGCACTGCCCTATTTCCTTGATTTTGAGAGGCAGCTCTTCCCACCCTGAGGATTCTGAACATAGGATGAAACATGTGAATGAAACTTTAAAAACAAACTTTTAAAAACTTTGCCTGTTTTCAAATAAAGGAATACATTGTGTTATTGTTTATATTAGGGGGAAATGAATTTTCTATTGGATAATTAATTCTTGTTTCAAATGTCTTCCAAAAGGATGTACCAGGATAGAACATGGAGAAGAAAAGTTACCACATGCGCAGAAGACAGACCATTGCTCCCCAGCAATGCCATTGCCAAAAAGAATAGAGCAAAATGTGGAACTTCAAAACCAGCAGAGCCAGCAGTGGTCAATTCATAAACCAAACATGACCGTGATTTAGATACTGAACATATCTCTCTGTTAAAATTTCTGGTTGGCTTTCAAGAGATGCGCTTTGACTTTGTAGGCATATAGAATTCAATTAGAAACAGTAAAAGTATACCTTTAACCAAGTAAGAAATGCAGATGGACTCAAAATTTCACTATCAATCTAAAAATAAAGATTGTGAGTACATGTCAGGAAAAGCAGCGTGGTACCATCACACTACTATTCGTGACTGTGAAAGAGCAGTCTATGTTCCAAGTGTGAAGACAGCTCCGTGGGTACATCAGACAGAAGAGAAGAGCAAAGAAGTAAATCAACAAATGTACAATACTGTAAAAAAAATACAAATACTTTTATGTAAATTTATTCCAGTCTCCATACCCCTTCTCCACCAGAACAATGATGGCAAAGCTTTTCTGTAGCAAGGCCTTGACCATCAAAGTACTGTAGTCTGATTTCTAACAGACACAGGTCTTTACCAATAGAACTGTCTCATTTGCCATCCAATGGAAGAATCCTTGGCATGTCTTCAAGCAAAGCTAAGGAAATGGAGATGTGAGGACATGCCATCAGGAGACTGCTTACCTCTTCCTGGCACTTGACCTTTATCTCAGGACTATCTCATATCATCAGAGTGATTTTTAGGAAGTAGAGCAGATACCAGTTTAGGCATCATTTGGCCTTGGCAAAATTAACATGTGCCACACTTCATTCTCTCAAAGGTAACATGCCTCCTTGTCTACCTGATGGAGGCCACGGTAAAGCACTAATTCAAGAATTTATGAGAGTGGCCAGGCATGGTTACTCATGCTTGTAATCCTACCACCCTGGGAGGCTGAGGCAGGAGGTTCGCTGGAGCTCTGGAGTTGGAGACTAGCTGGAACAAGAATAAGATCCCATATCTATAAAAATAGAAAAATTAATGGGGTGTGATGATGGGTGCCTGTAGTCCCGGCTACTTGAGAAGTTGAGGCAGAAGGATCACATGAACCCAGGAGTTTAGGTTACTCTGGAGCTGGGCTGAAACCACAGCACTCTACTCTAGCCTAGGGCAAGAAAGTGAGACTGTCTCAAAAAAAAGAGGTCTTTTCCAAACTATGATTACTAAATGCATGGAGATTTTTATCAGCCTTATCATAAGAACACTGATTTATAACACCACATGTTAATATCAAACTCATCTTAAAACAGAAACACCAGGCTCAGTGATTAGGGCTCCAGCCACATTCACTGGGGCTAGCAGGTTCGAACCTGGCAAGAGCCTGTGAAACAACAATGACAACTACAACCAAAAAATAGCTGGGTGTTGTGGTGGGCGCCTGTAGTCCCAGCAACTTGGGAGGCTGAGGCAAGAGAATCGCTGAAGCCCAAGAGTTTGAGGTTGCTGTGAGCTGTGATGCCACACACTCTACCAAGGGCAACATAGTAAGACTCTGTCTCAAAACAAAAAAATGAAAAACAACCAGAAACACCACATGATACTATAGAGTAAATTTTGAATGTTTATAATAAAGTGCAAAGGACATCCTTGCTACTCAGACTCGATGGTGCAGACAGACTGCTGGGTTGCTCATGCCACTAACAGTTGTGTCAGACCTTTTCATGGCTTAGATTGCATCTGAGGGCTTATTCTCAAGTTTGGAGTAAAGTATCAAGTGCTTCCTCATTCCCACTTTTTTTTTTTTTAACTTACCTGGTGCAACAATTTCCCTAATCAGCCAAAGGAAGATGTGTCTGCAGAACTTGCAGCCAAGGCCCATCTTCCAAGAATCTTCCCTGACCCTCCCTGGGTCAGGCTTCCCAACTGCCTTTTATATCAGAAAGCCCCACACACCCCCAGCTGAGCGTATGAGTCAGCACTTAAAAATCTGACTCTTTTTTTTTTTCCAAGGAGGCCAACTATTTTGCAATACAAACACTTGTTAAATTACATTAATCCATCAAATACTACAAATTTCACTTAAACACAGATTAGACAAATATGTTTCTTCACAAGCCTGGAGAATTGTTTTTGGCCAAGACACCCCAAGACGGTACAGATGGGGAGATCAGACCTTCCCTCCTCCCCCAGAAAGGGTCCTGCAGCTAAATCTAGAAGAACATTCAGAGGCAGCAGGAGGCCTGGGCTCCAGGCCCACAGATAAGAAAAGAAAACCTCCTCCTGGCCAACCTGGAACCCTTCAAAAGCACGAAACTCCCAATTCTACCAGATTTCCCCTTGCCTAAACACACTCAGTCAGTCGCCAAATGCTTCCATTCTCGAAGGCAAAGAAACTCAGCTCCCTGCTTTGACAGAGAGTCATCAAAGTTGAAAGTGGTGGGGATTCTGTTTTCCAGACTCACTGCTGGCCTCAAGGAAGTATGACACCACCAGCCCAAGCACAAGGCAGCTGTTCTTTTTTGGCTGGAGTTCAGTATAAACCTCATAAATGGTCTGCTAACTTTCTCTCTTTAAAAAAAAAATATATAATTTTTAAAAATTCCATAGTCACTCAGCCCCAAGCTTGGTGTTTTTACTATAAAGTTTTTCCTACCGGACAGAGAAAACCATGTATTCCCAATAAATTTTAGAGCTAAAAAGGGACCAGTAGGTTATTCCCACTAGGGAAATATAATGGAATAAATAATTAGGCAGATTGAGAACCAATGGGCAAAGCGGTTCCTGAGAGTCACTGAATATCAATTCTCTCTGAAGTGTCAAATATGAAAATCTGGCAATGAATAATTTACTTTTCAAAACCGGCCCTCAATTGTAAAGCCATTGAAAACATTTTTATTAAGGAATGAATTCCAAATATCATAAAACTTCCCTTTCTTTCCAAAATTTGGTCTCTTATAAAGATACCACAATGGCTATACTTTACTCATAATTTAACTGCCCCAGGTAAGAATTCACCTACAACCATCAGCGCATCACACCATAATGCGTCCCTAGAGCCTGGCCTCTATCATTCCTTTTTCTCTGTTTCTCCCATTATAGATCTAAATATGCGTTAAGTGCTGGATGCCAGGAGTGCTTTCCGAACGAAAATAAACCTCTGACGGGGCAAATCCATATTCCTTATGATTTCAGTGTGTGTATTTGTGAGAGATCAGTAAGTTCAGGGGAAACCACACACAGATCAGTAAGTTCAGGAGGAACCAAAGTTATTCCTAAACCTTCCGAAATTCTTGGGAGGTCAATAGACTTCCAAAACTAAAAGTGAGAATCTGGACTTGGTTTATAACAGCAAAGCTGGCAAATCCCTTTAGGAGTCTGTCAGTGTGGAGTTCCCTCCAACCATATGTTCTCTTCCTTTAATTTCCATCTACCATATAATTGCCAGCCTATCATATCGCCTGCTAAGTTTCTACCCTGAACACACTGAGAACTACTGGGCCATGCTAACCTACTAGACATCGTGTGGGTGATTCTGGTCAAACTACTAACCTGACCCCTAGATGCCAAGCAAAATTCAAGGTCACTGGCCTCTTTACCGTGTACTGCCGAACCCTTCCATGGAAGTTTTCCTTTATTGCTAGGCAGCATCACGAACACACTTCATTGTAGCTCTTTTGTAAAACAGTCTGGATTCACTTGAGGATATAAGAATAATACAGACATATGGGGGAAAAGTCTATTGTTCCCTTGTATTCAAACGATAAAAATAAAAAAATCACACATATACTCCCACTCAAAGATGCATATGCACCCTTGTATTCACCTGAATTAGTGTCACGTGTTAGCATCATTGTATAATTTTAATGTGTGAAATTATTTTAGCCACCCTCCTCATTCATCACTCAAAGTGAGGATTAAACAATAGTGGAGACATTTTATCCCCAATAAATTGTGCAGCTGTTTGATCCCAAAGGAGGCCACATAAATACCATTCACCAGCTTATGTAGGAAAAGATAACTATATGGAAAATCAGCTTAATAGCAAAAAAATCTCACCAGCTATACTCTACAATTTAGAACACCCTTCTCGTCATGTTCATGTGGGGGCCCTGAAATCCAAACCACCTTGCACAGACAGACTTGGGGTTATGTGATGACAGAGGGTGGGGAATGGGGACCAGTCCCACCTTTGGGGCTTTCTGAGCCTTCATACCTGTGCTGATGCTCCTGTAAGACTTGGTAAATGCTGATAAGAAAAGTTTGGTTTTTAAAACTCCCCACAACACAGTCCTTGTAGATGCGGAATTCTGCAGCCGTCACCGCCTCACCCTCAGGAATCTGGGATAAGTTGAACTTGAACTCTTTGTGGTGTCGCTGGCGGGGGGAGAACTCCTTGTCGTACTCCACTATAAGAGTAAACAAGAGAGAGTGACAGCTATTGTTACTTGACTAAGTGCCACGGGCTCCCCTCATCAGTTTCCCCATTCTGCTTCAGAAGTGGATTAGCGATTACCAGCGAGTGGCTCATTATCAGGGCTGAAGGAGTGGACAGACACTGGCTAGGCTTTCAGGCTGAAAATCCTTCACGTTACACAAGGATTAAATAAAATTCTTAGGTTTTATTTAAATTAGTTGAACTAACTGGATGACAGCAGCAAGTTATCTAAATTCTTGGCCTCAGGTTTTCTCAACTGTAAAAATGGGAAGAATATGACTTCACAGGTAAAGGGTGAGAATTAATGAAATAAACAAGCACCTGTGTGCCCATCCTGGCCCCATCATCCCCGTCTGGCCCCCTTTCCTCCTGGTCGTGTTCCCTCCCCTACTCAGGTCGGTTCATGTGTCACCATCACTAATGACATAATCAAAGGTGGCTCTGAGGTCAACTCTGGGGGGAGTGACATGAGGGTAGGGAGAAGAGTGGGCAGTGAATTTTGCCTGGACCTGACATTCAAAGGGGCCTCAAATTTTGTCTGCTCTGAGTTCAGTGGAAATTTTTGTTGAGGGGCTTAGGGTAACACTTCATAGAAAATGGTGCACTAGCTAAAGGCCATGCCTTCCCGCTACTGGCGGAACTTGCCGCCTGGGACCCCCCTCTGTCTTGGGAAGCTCCAGGACCTCCATTTAATCTGCTTGTAGATCCCATGAAGAGAATGAAGAGGTGTAAGGAAGTCACCAACAGAACCACCGACTGTTTTCTAATGGTTTATACTGAAAAAAAAAAAAATGGGGGAAAAGGATTGAGTCTAAAAGGAGTTTTAATATGGAATCAACTAACTGTCCACCACGGATAAATGGAACAAGAACTGGTAGTATAGACATGTAACAGATGGGTGTTCTGCCATTTGCAAAAACATGGATGAAACTGGAGGACATTATGTTAAGTGAAATAAGCCAGGCACAGAAAGACAAATACCACAGGATCTAACTTACATGAGGAATCTGAAACAGTTAAACTCCTAGAAGCAGAAAATAGAATGGTGATGGCCAGGGATGGGGGGGTGGTGTTGGGGCAATGTTGCTCAAAGGGGCCAGAGGTTCAGCTATGCATAAAGAATGTATGCTGGAGACCTAATGTACAGCCTGATGATGACAGTTAGTAATACTGTATTATATGCTTAAAATTTCTAAGAGAGTAGATCTTAAATGTTCTTACCACAAAAAACCAAAGGTATCTATGTGAGGTGATGGATACATTAATTAGCTTAAGAGTGAGTTCATTTCACAATGTATAACAGAGTGCATTGTACTCCTCTGATACATACAATTTTAAATTGTCAATTAGACCTCAATAAAGCTATGAAAAAGTTTTTAACAAAGCTTTTTCCTGCATGAAGACAATTATGGGAGATTGCAATTACTGATCACCATTTTTCAGAGTTAGCTCTCAGACGTCTGGGTGAAGTCCTGTATGAGAAGAATGATGTTAAACCTCAGATGCTTAACTCATAATCATTATGCAAGAAAAAAAAAAAAAGAGCTCTTCAGTTGCCACCATAAATCCGTGATCTTTTCCCCAGAGTTAAGAAATGCTTCTGCCCTGCCATTCCTGTTAGTTTTTTCTTAACGGCAACCACAGTGAAATCTCATGAGCAAATTAATCCTTATGGCAGACTTTTCCCAGTACTTGTGGGCAGAAAAAAAAAAAATCAAATTATTTGCCATCTCCAACTTCCCACTTTCTCCTACATGGGTTGTTTTTTTATAATCCCCAGAGAAAAGCTTTGGAGATTTAGCTTCTTAAAAAAGAAAAAGAAAAGAAAAGAAAAAGCTAATAACTCTCTAGAAGAACCTAAGTTCTCAATGGCATTTGCAGAATCTAAGGGAAGTTAAGCCATATGTAAGCACAGAGTTTTAAATTAAGAATTTTCATGTAATTAGGCAACAAATCATTTAGATTCAAGTTATCTCTCTCTCTCTCTCTCTTTTTTTTTTATTTCATTTTAGGGGTTAAAAAAGTACACACTTTGGCTTCCCTAAGAGTTTGAATATAAGCAAGAAGAGGTCCAACCAGAAAGTAAAGCAGGGTTGAATCCCAAAAAGAAAGCAGGTTTTCTAATTAGTGGCTAAGCATGAAAAGCAATAGTGTTGGGGAGTTCACCCAAGGACACACACACACGATGGGGTATCACTTTTCTCTAAAACTGATCTGCCTTTTAAGTTTGATATGTTATCATTGCTGGTTAAAAAGTGAATCGAATCTGATTTTCCAAAGAGACTTTCTAAAAAAATAACTGCACGGCTTTTCTCTAGGGTCCTTTGGATGTTACGTTACAACATTGCCACATGAAAATATAAAATTTTAAAGATTCACTTGAGAGCCTTTGTAAGAATTCTTCAAAGAGGGTTTGTAATACACTCTCTCACTGTAAATAACAATGAGAAAAAAATAGGGATGGGAAATAAGATGTAAGACACTAACTTTGAGATATTTTAGTTATAAGGAGAAGAGAAAGGGACAGAAATTTCAATAAATGGAAATGTGGTGGTCAATCTTTGGAGAGGTGCAGTGTGTCCCCCCAGCAGTAAACCAGACCTCCCTATATTTATGATCTAGGGTGGTCCACCCCCCTGGGATTGCTCTGGGCTAGCTCTGCGGCCTGTTTTAGAAAAACAGACTTTAACAACAGTGGTGCTAAATGACTTCCAAGGCTAGGTCATAAGCTTTGAACTTTCTTCTACCTAAGTTTCTTAGGACATTTGTCTGGGGAAAGACAGCTGCCAGGTAGTAAGTTCAACCACCTTGAAACCTCCGTGGTGTGAGGAAGCCCAAGCTAGCCACGTAAAAAAGCCACATGGAGGGGTATAGGGGAAGAAAAGAGAGAGAGAGAGCAAGAGAGAGTATACACTAGCCAGAGAGATAAAGATAGAGATAACTGTCCAGCTGATCTCCACCCACCTCAGTTGAGGCATCAGACAGGCTATGAAGATGTCACTTTGAATGTCCAGCCCACTAAGCCTTTGGATGACTCCAGCCTCAAGCACCATTTGGCTGCAACTGCACGAGAGACCTCCAATAAGAACCACCTAGTTGAACCTGGTCATTTCATAAGAGTGTGAGAGATGATAATGCATAACTGATTGTTTAAAACCACTAAGTTTTGAAAGGTTTGTTATGTAGTAATAGACAACTAACACAAGAAGGGAAGAGAGGAAAAGAGAGGAATAGAGAGGGAGAAGAAGAGAAAAGGGAAGTTAGACCACGCTAGGACAGGGAGAAATTGCATGCAATTTATACAGATAAGGATTGTGCAATGATGAGAGGCAATATGTGTGACTCAGGAAGAATCTTGGCAGAAGCTCACAGATTCAAAGATGCGAAGGGATAAAGAACCTAAAAATGAGACAATAAAAGCACAGTTCAAAGCATTGATTTTAGGGCAATGTAAGATGGAACCCATTGTCTTATATTTGCATTTTTTCATTTCTCCTCTAGCAAGGCAACCTTGTCTTGAAGTACTCTGAACTTTCTTAGAAGAGATTCATGGTCTTCTCAGTTCTATGTGTGAGTCTCTGATTGCTACCCCCATCCTTGCAAGCTTCATGTCCATCCCGTTACTCTATGTTTGATGCCGGACCACTTTCTTCACACTCCCCAAGATGCCTCAGCCAAAGTTTGGCTTGCAGCTCCTCCCTTCTCCCTCATTCTTTTGCCTACAGTTGAATTTGTACAGTGAATTTGCTAATGTCTCACAGGGATAAATACAATTAGGTTACTGCCTACATGTACATTTGAAGACCACAAAGGTAAAATGGTAATGTTTTCAATGAGCTTATCAACTCACGCCATATGATTCTGAATTCACTAATGTCAGACAGTTCAAAAACTATGACTGGGAAGAAAAGGGAGAGGGCTGAGTCCTTAGTTCAGTACTTACTTTGTACACCCTAGCATCTGGCTTCTGGATGGTGGTGCTACACATGGTAACATAATTAAGTTGCAGCTAAGAGTGTTGAGGACGTATCTATCAATCTGCCACACTGTTTTTGAATTCTAGCTCCTTTCTTTCTTACCTATGTGATGCTAAGAAAGATATTAGTCCAAGTTTCAGGACCAGTCAAATGGTAATAATAACATTTCTGAAGATAAGTGGCATAATCTGTACACAATAGCCAATGGCGTGGTATTGACTCTTCAGTAAATGTTGGTTATGATCATCATTGTCTGTTATTTCAGAATCAGCTCCTATGAACTTAGAATATATCTTTGCTGAGTAATTCAAATTTACTCACGAGTCTACAGATAGGGCTGATGAATTTTTCTTCCAAATTGGCTTTTTCAGTTAGAATGAGGCATTCTGTGGAAAGGGCAGTAACTGAAATCTTACTGAGGATCAGCCTTGGTGGGGAGCTATTCAATACCGTACAGTGTTCTCTGAGGCAATAATTCCTAGAATTTGTGTGTGTGGTTTTTTTTTTAATTTCAAGGACCAGTTAAAACATTTTTTCTAAAATAGTAACGACCTTATACAAGGTCACCTATTTTTGCTGTATGCCATTTTTCCATAAAACAAACAAAACAACCTGCATTATAATTGCATTTCTTAAAGTCTTTTTAACACCAAATAAAATAGAGAGGGGATAATTGAACAATCTAATATCATTCCTCAAATTGACAACATTAACTCCATGAAGCTTACTTTATTCTCTCTTTTGCCTTAGATTATACCAGTTGAAATTCAAGACAGTCCTAGACCTTTGGCCAACATGTTAGAACAAAAGTCCCAAAGAATGGAAATAACCAATTTAAATTAAATTATGTAATATTACACAGACAGAAGGATCTATGAGATTTATGGGGGTCATGAAGAAGAGGAAGACAAGCATCAAGGTACCCAGCAGCCAGTTTACAAGCACGACCAGTACTGTTCTGTCCCTTCCTGGTCCCTTCTTCCTGCTTCTGCTCAACAGGTAGCCTGTATCATGAATATGTGTTTATTATTACCCTGCCTTAAGTTCCACTATATAGGAATCACTAAATAAGTGTTTAATCTTTCCTTCTTCCCCTTAAAGAGTTTCCTATTAGAGACATGATAGAAATTGCACAAGCACACATGAATAATACAGGGATGGCTACAGGTAAGAGTGAAGGCAGCCTATGCAGATGGCCACGCTGCCTACCCACCGGTGCACAAGCTGGGTTCCCTCAGCTACTCTGCAGGCACTGAGTGACCAGCACCTCCTTTCCTTCTTTAGCCCTACCTGGTATAAATCTGTTCAAAATATCGGCATTTCCTAATAAGCATCGGTGAGGAAGTAGAGAAACCGGAAGCGTCTGCTTGTTGTTAGGAACGCAAAATGGTGCAACACTAGGTAAAATGGCATGCCACTGCTTCAAAAATACACACGGAATTACCATAAAGCCTGTCAATTGGCCGGGCACAGTGGCTCATACCTGTAATCCCAGCAATCTGGGAGGTTGAGGCGGGTAGATTGCTTGAGCTCAGGAGTTCAAGATCAGCCTGAGCAAGAACAAAACCCCATCTCTACTAAAAACAGAAAACATAGCCGGCTAGCTGTGGCAGGCACCTGTAGTCCCAGCTACTTGGAAGGCTGAGGCAGGAGGATTGCTCAAGCCCCAGAGTTGGAGCTTGCCATGAGCTATGACACCATGACACTCAGCAATCTACCCAGGGTGACAGAGTGAGACTCCATCTAAAAAGGGAGAAAAAAAGAAAAAGACCTAAGGATTATATATGCTTAAGAATTAGAAGCAGGACCCTAAATAGATATTTGCACACCCATGTTCACAGAAGTAATATTCCCAATAGCCAAAAGCTGGAAGCCACCCAAATGTCCACTGACGGATGAACAAAATGTGGTAGGTAGATACATACAATGGAGTATTATTCAACCCTAAAAGGAAGGAAATTCCAACACATGGCATAATGTAGATGAACCTTGAGGACCTTATGCTAGTGAAAAATACTCTGTGTTTCCACTAGTAGGAAGTTCCTAAAGGAGTCAAATTCACAGAAAGCAGAACAGTGGTTTCCAGGGACTGAGGGAAGGAGAATGGGGAGTTGGTGTTTAATGAGTACAGAGTTTCAGTTTTGAAGATAAAAACATTCTGGAGATGGATGGATGGTGATGGTTACACAAGAATATGAATATACTTGAAGCTGCAGAACTGAACACGTAAAAATTGTGTACATTTCATATTATGCATATTTTACCATAATTTAAAAAATTAAAAATGGACATTTTTCTTACACAATCACAATGCCTAAATTAAAACAACTCTTTGCTATCCTCTAACACCCAACTCATAGTCGAATTTCCTCAACTATCTCAAAAATTGTCTTTCTACATTTGGTTTGTTAAAATCAAGAGCCAAATAGAATTCTCTTGGTTGCCTCCTAAGTCCTCTATCAAACCAGGACTAGAAATAACTCCATGAACCTGCTAATGAGTCCATATTTTAAAAAACTTACAGTTAATGGCATTCTTAATGGTGATACATTGGACCCACGGCCTTTAAAATGAAGAAGGGAGTAAGGCCTGTCACTTTCAGCCTTGTGTTGGAGTCCAGTTCAGTACCGCTAAGATTAAATAGGAGAAAAAGAGACCCACTATAAAGCACCAGACCTAATAAGAAAATTTAGCAATAAGAGGAACCTTACCTAACAGATGCAATCAGTGTAATCTAATTCTTTGTACCCTCAATGAATCCTAAACAATAAAAAAAAAAAGAAAGAAAGAAAGAAAGAACATTTAGCAGACTTAAGTGTCACTTTACTTGTTTTGATTCTCAGCTTTTACAATGCTGTGTGGTTTCAAGGTACACAGCAGTCCCCCCTTATCTGAGGGGGGGCACATCCTAAGACCCTCAGTGGAAGCTTGAAACTGTAGATAGTACCAAACCCTGTGTATGCTATGCTTCTTTCTATATATACATGCCTTGACAAAGTTTAATATAAATTAGGCACAGTAAGA
>CAUYQV010032188.1:0-10287 GCA_963574575.1 Galagoides demidoff
TGGCAATGTAAAATGGTACAGCCACTTTGGAAGATAGTTTGGCACTTTCTTAGAAAACTCAATATATTCTTACTCAGAAGTCACACTTCTTAGGTTTTACCCAAAAGACTTGAAAATTTATGTCCACACAAAAACACACAGATGTTTATAGCAGCTCTATTCATAGTTGCCAAAACATGGAAGCAACCAAGAGGTTTTTCAGTCAGTGATGGCACATCCAGACGATAGCATATTATTCGGTGCTAAAAAGAAATGGGCTATGAAGCCACAAGAAGAAGTAAAGGAAAGATAACCTAAAAATTCTACCTCCTGTATAAGTCTAGCCTTACAATATTGTGGAAAAGGCAAAACCATGGAGACAATAAAAAGACCATGGTTGCCAAGGGTAGTAGGAAAGTCGGCATGAATAGGTGGAATACAGAGAATTTTTAGGGTAGTGAAGCTATCCTGTAGGATATTAACATGGTGGATATATGTCATTGTAAATTTGTTAAAATCTGAAGAATGTACATTACCAAGAGTAAACTATGGACTTTGGATGATACTGATCCAATGGTCAATGTAGGTTCATTAGTTGTAATAAATGTACCACTCCAGTAAGGGATGTTAATAGCAGAGCAGGCTGTGTGCATGTGAGGGCAGAGGCTATATGGGAAATCTCAGTACATTCCACTCAATTTTCCCGTGAAGCTAAAACTTCTCTCAAAAACGAAGTCTGTTTTTCAACACAATGTACATATGTATAAATATACATGTGCATAAATACATAAAATACGTATAGTCACACAAAAGAGTTGACAACATCAGAAAAAAAATTAATCACAAAAAGTCTTGGAAACAAGCACACATAGTTTTATAATTAAGATATTAGAATCCAATTAAACATATAACGTAGATTATAAAGTTAAATCTGATTTTGGCCCCATAGTATTCTAAATTTTTTTTTTAATTTAATTTTGGGGAAAAATTCCTGGGCATTGTTGTTCAAAACATTGTTAGAAAAAACAGACCAGATAATGTAATAACACAGCAGTTTGTTTTGGAGGATGCTATTTTGGTCAAAGTAGTTTTTAATTGCTAATAAATAAAAGTTACTTCTACATATAACAAAAAAAGATATTAAAGAGAGAGTGTCAAATACATATAATTGAAGTAATAAAAGTCCTATATTTCAATTTGGTAGCGTTCAGGTAAAACAGAACTTAAAGGGAAAATTATGGATTTGAATGCATCTATCATAAGCCAAAAAAGAAAGTAAGTTAGTTAATTGTTCGGCTAAAGAAAGCTAAAGAATAAGCAGCTGAGTAAACATAAAGAAACAAGAAAGAAGGAAGTAAAGAGAGTGGTGGAAATAAATAAAATTAGAGAACCAAAAAAAAAAAAACTGAAATTATTACAAAAATCAATGTTTGTTCTTCAAAATCACTAATATGCTTATAAACACTTATGGCAAAATTGATCATGAGAAAGAGAAAGACCCCAAGGAAGCACAGCAAAGAGGGCAAAGGAGACAACCTCAAATAAAACAAAGCAGAGATTTACAAATTCTTACTAGCACATTAGCATAACCAAATATACTCCAATAAATTTTACGACCTAGATGCAAATGGAATTTCCAATTAAAATATGAAATACTAAAATTGACCCTCAAGAAACAGAAAAGTGGAACACACTGATACCAATTAGAACAACTGAAATAATAATTTTCTCCTTATCCCTACAACACCCCACCTCCAAAGCATTTTTACTCAGAGGTTTACCAAACTTTCAAGGAAGAGGTAAGACTATGTTTTAGACATTCTAGAAAACAGAAAAAGAAAAAATATGTCCAATTAAGTTTTCTCAGGTTAGCATAAACTTGATACCAAAATAATACGGACAGCACCAGAAGAGATGGAAAAGTTTTTTTTTTCTAATACCTGATCAGATCAGACAAGAAAAAAGATTACTTAAATGGTGCACAAAATGTATGTGTTATAAACAGAAATTATTTGTTGCATTTCTTAAAACCCCTTTATAGTAATTAATATATGTTAGACTGTTTTGTTCATTCAATTGGCATAGGTGCTATTATTATTAATCTATTAAATTAGGTACTATTATTATTCTCATTTAATGGGTAAGAAAACATAAATAACATGCCTAGTATATCCAGCTAATAATTAATATTAACCAAGGGAAATGAAGATTTTTGCTTTAAAGAAGAACATAGATAAAATGGATAGACTCATTCAAGACATTAATAATATATAAAACTCATGAATGATTACCATGTAGAACAAATCGCGAATTTCTAAAAACTACCTGTTCTAGTTACCATGGCTGCAAAACAAATTACCCTGACACTCAGTGGCTTCAGATAAGACCTTTGCTTTGTTTATGGATGGGCCATCCGGGCAAGGCTCAGTGGGGACAGCTCATCTCTGCCCACTGCTCTTCAGCTGGGGCATTTGGAAAGTTGGGGATGGGAACCTTGGAAAGCAGGGCAAACTATAGGCTCCTAGGCCAAACCCTGACTGTTTTTATGTACCCACAAACTCAGAATGCTTTAAATATTTGCTATTTGACCCTTAAAGAAAATGTTGCTGACCCCGTCCCAGAGATTCGCTCATCCACAGGTGTCACAATGGAAAGTGACAAGTAGTCAAATTCTTAGTTGGAGATGTTATCCAGAATACCTAGCACTGCTTGGTCAGGTGGTCTGGGTTCTTTTATAAAACCATGGTTGGGTTTCAAGGGTAAAATCCAAGAGAGGGCTAATGTGGTGGCTCATTCTTATAATACTAGCACTCTGGAGGCCGAGGCTAGAGGATCACTTCAGGAACTCAAGACCAGCCTTGGCAGCATAGTGAGATCCCCCATCTCTACAAAAAATACTGAAATTAGCTGGGAATGCTGGCACACACCTATAATCCCAGCTACTTTGGAAGCTGAGGCAGGAAGATCACTTGAGCCCTTGAGATCACTCTCTCCTTGAGATCACCAGGAATTGGCAATTGCAATGAGCTATGATAATGCTACTGCACTCTACCTGGGCAACACGGTGAGACTCTGTCTTAAAAAAAAAAAAAAAAAAAAGATGGAGAGCAGGGGAGAGAACAGGGAGACACTATATCACTTTTCATGACCCAGCCTGAAAAGTCCTGGAGCTGTTTCTATCACATTCATCAAGGCAGTTACGAAGTCCTGCCCAGATTCAAGGAAGGTGATACACATGGATAGGAAATGACAAGGTTCTGGAAGCAAATACGGAATGGAAAATATTGCTGTGGCCACTTTTATACAATATGGTTGGCTACAAAAGAAAACCCATGAAAAATATATATCTGAGTAGGCATCTCAGGTAGGCCTGGGTAACTAATAAGCACATAAAGAAATAATAGCCAAATAAAGGCAGATTTGAATGATGACATCTTGGTAACATCTACCACATTAGCAAAATAAAAACTGATATTGGATAATACTAAGCATTATCAGGGTTGTGGAGAAAACAGTGAACCTCATGGCCTTAATAGTAAATTATGCAATTTAGTAAAAAGCAATTTAGAATAATTTAGTGAAACTGTGTATGTGTATGGCTACAATCCAGCATTTCCACCCTTTGTGTATATGACAGAAATATTTTAACAGGGTATCTGAGGATAAAGTCTATTGTAATGTTGCTTTTATTAGGAAAAATATGAAAACAGTTAAATTCCCATAAACAGGAGAATGCATAAACAAAAAGCAATATGTGCAAATAATAAGATTCTAGGCAGCACCTCAATATAAATAGATCTCAAAAGATAGTGAGTGATGAAAGCAAGAGGTAGAAAGATGGGTGCAGCATAATACCATTTATAAATTGAAATCATAGGGAAGGGGACCCACACAGGGGATGGATAAGAATTAGGAACTAGGGAGAAAAGGGTGAAAATTAAATTCATTTTTCTAGGAAAAAAAATTACTTGAGGAGCGTAGGACAAAACAGTTTTCTTAAGTCCCAATCTTGGAAATTCTGATTTTGTGAGCCTGAAACAGAACTTAAGAATCTGGGGAGGCACCTGTGGCTCAAAGGAGTGGGCACTGGCCCCATATGCCGGAGGTGGTGGGTTCAAACCCAGCCCTGCCCAAAAACTGCAAAAAAAGAAAAAAAGAGTCTGTATTTTTTCTGTCATAGATAAATTTAAAATAGGTGATGTTTGAAAGCTCTCACTACTTTAATAGGTTGAAAATTGCAAGTTAAGAGTTCAGTTCAGATCCTTGGTTTGCAAGTAACAGAAATTGACTCTGGCTGACAAAAGCAAATGTGTTACTTGGAAGAGTATCCAAGAATTCAGAGGATTGTGAGGAAGGGTCTGGAACCTGCCTTGGAAAGAGTTAAGAATCCAGAGAGTCTGGAGAGCAATAGCTGGAATGAATGGAGACCAATTGTTTTTCACTCCTTTTGTTGCTTTGCTCCCAAAGCAATTTGAATTTCAGGTAGGAAGTATCCAATTGGCCTAGAAGAAGGCAATCATCATTTCCATCCAGAGTCTTATCGGCTTGTATTTGGTGGAGCAAGATAACTCCCCAAGAGTAATCCAGGACGTTGTTACAAAATGAAGATTGAATGTGTGATGGCCAGTCGCAAAACATCAATATTCTACCATGTCTGGACGAAGAGGAAAGAATCAGAAGGAGAAAGTGGAAAGATGAGAGATAATTTGAGTAGGAGCTGGGCTCAACTTGAGGTCATGCTTGATTCTGTCTGCATTCCTGTGAACAGGTTTTTTAACCACTCTGCTGTCTACCCCCTCTCAGGGTTATGCTGTCTTATGCAGAATACCAGGCATAGCTGACCTCACCTGACATCACAGTAGGGGGTCCAATGCGTTCATACAAATGGGTTGGAGACCAAACAGTCTTGCAGAAAAGGCTCATGTGTGTCAGCATTCACCGTGGGGAATTATAAAGATGTTAGAAAACAGGTGTTTCTTTACTGGCAACTTAGAGAGCTAAGATTATCTGAGCCCCTGTCTTGAGGTAGCTGGAGCCTCTCAAATGAATTGTCTAAACATTTCAAGCCTTTGGGACTTTCTATCATTACTGTCATTGTCCTCCTCCTCATCATCTCCTCACGTACCTGTGTTCTCCAGTCTCTTTGGCCAGCGTATTTATACTTGGTGAATCCTTTTTATACATTAAAAACAGACACACTTTAAAATTTAACATTAAGGTTTAAGATGAAACCTAATGACATGACTGCTTGTAAACACACCATCAGCCTGGGCACCTCCTCCCCTCCCCTCCTCAGGGCTGAGGGTCTGTCCCCGCCGGGCTGTAACAACACACAGCCACAAACAGTGAACTCCACTTGGGGCAGGGGTGAAGTCAGCCACAAACAGTGAATTCCACTTGGGGCAGGGGTGAAGTCAGTCAGCTGGATCCTTTTGGTAGGGGATAGTTTCTAGAGTTCTGCTGCTGTGGACTTCAAATATGGGTGGCCTGCAACATTAGTGAAAGGTCAGCTGGTTAATCCACCGTGACAGCCAGATTCCTGGTCCCCCTGGTGTTATCTCAGCCTCCTTCGCCTTACCCAGGCATTTGCTAAAGCACCATGTATTATGCTGTCAGGTTTTATAGATGATCTCCGCCCACAGAGATACTCAGAAGGTGGTGGAGAGGAATGCTGGGGAGATTTTATGAGACAGTGAGACATCATCTTTTTGAAAGATATTGGGATGGCCTGTACATCAGGAGAAACCCAAAGAAGTATGCAGATAAAGAGAGACAAAGATAAAGAAAGAGGTAGAAAGGCTGAGGACATTGAGATTTTCCTGACATTTGGGGTGTAAATATATTTGGGCTACATTTGGAGTTTATAACAGTAGTTTTAATTTTTGAAAAACTTTGCAAAAGTAATTCTTTCCAATCCAAGTCCCCAAGAAATTACCTCGCAGTATGCTCTAGGAGAAACTGTTTATTCCTGGGATTTATCCAAGAGATAGTTTGAGTAAAATCAGAGGTTTAGCCACATAAAATTGACTTCAGTTCTGGGGGACCTCAAATCTTTCTTTTCCTCAGATCGCTTCACTTCATTCTACCTACCTATATAACTCTTAAGATGAGAATTTTAAAAATAGTATAAATTATAGAATGCCACGCATAGTGGCTCACATCTATAGTCCTAGCACTCTGAGAGACCAAGGCAGGTGGAGGCCTGAGGTCAGGAGTGGGAGACCATCCTGAGCACGAGTGATACCCTGTCTCTATTAAAAATAGAAAAACTAGCCAGATGTTGCAGTGGGCACCTGAGCCTCTTGCCTTGGGAGGCTAAGGCAAGAGGCTCACTTGAGTCCAAGAGTCTGAGGTTGTTGTGAGCTAGGATGGCACAGTACTCTACACAGAGCAACAGAGCGAGACTTTACCTCCAAAAAATGTATAAATTATAGAATATATATATAGTATACCATAGAATACTACGTACCATGAAAGATTATTTTGTAGATGCTTGTTTCTTACAGGAAGGAATAACAGTGTCAGAACAAGCTAGGGCCACCTATGAAAAATATAGACTCCTGGGCCAGCAGCAGTGGGCAGAAGAATTGAGAATAGGCAGTTGAACATTCTTTCCAGATGATTCTTAGGCATAGTAAAGATTTAAGTCATTGCGGTAGAAAAATATTTAATGTTATAAGAAAGTATTTTGTATATAGTATGTGTAGTATAATTCCAATTTTGTGAAACAGAAAAATGCATTAAACTGCTTAGAATTATAGGCTAGAAAATCAGAGTGATAACTATCAAATGTTAGCAATGGATATCTCTGAGATGTAGAATAATAAATTATTTTTATTTTTTTTCCATATTTTATCTTTTTAAAATTCCATGCAATGGCAATATATTAACATATTCGGGAAAAAAACTTAATTTTCCTTAAATATCAGTATTTGTGTAGATTCTGAGGAAGGCCTCAGTGACAGTTGGAGAACAGAATAAACAAAGTCAGGAAGAAAGTAACCTGAGGAGGATGGTTCAGGGCTAGAAGAATGACCCTCTGCAGTTGAGAGCTGGGCAGGGGGACAGAGGGACATTTGGGGGCAAGTGGGAAGGAGGCTTCAGCCCCATGAATTACAGGTTAGATAAGTACCTGAAATGACACTTTTTGAAAACCTTTAACGTTCAGAAAAACATCTCACAGGAAAAAGGTTAAACCACAGACTACAGATCCCATTCTCTTTGTTGTGTTTTATTTCCTCTTAAAGTTACTCTTCGTCATGATGTGTTTACTGAAAAAATATTTTCCTGTCTCACAGGGGAAGAAGGGATCTGTCTGGGTTTTTTTGCAAAGCAACCAGTGAATTAATACCTGCTGGCGGCACGGCACCTGTGGCTCAAGTGGCTAAGGTGCCAGCCACAAACACTAAGGTGATGGGTTCGAATCCAGCCCAGGCCTGCCAAAAAACAACAATGACGGCTGTAACCAAAAAATAGCCGTGCGTTGTGGTGGGCACCTGTGGTCCCAGCTACTTGGGAGGCTGAGGCAGGAGACTCGCTTGAACCCAGGAGTAGGAGGTTGCTGTGAGCTGTGATGTCATAGCACTCTACCCAGGAGAATAGCTTGAGGCTCTGTCTCAAAAAAAAAATAAATAAATACCTGCTGGCTACCTGCTAGGTGCCTAGCTCTGTGCTCTGGGCAGCAGGAGGTCAAAGCAATGCATGGCCTTTCTTCTTTTGCTTGTTTTGCCTCGAGGGGATTAGAATCTGGCTGGAGAAATGAGATCTTTAGGCGGTTAGCACAGAGGTGCTGAAATCTGTGGGTGAGAAGAGCAGGAGACAGGAAGGAGAGCTCCTTGAGGGGCAACTGGTGCTCATCTGAAGGACAGTGTTTGAGATGAAGGCTGCATGCAATGTTTCCTGACAACCTCTTGGCAAACTAAGGGGAAAATATTATCAACGATTATAATTTAAAGAAAGGACAGTTTCTCTGAATCTCACTTCTGAAATGTAAAACGACTGCATCTGATGGCAATAAAGTAAATGACAGTATTCGTAGTATTTCCAAGACTTTTAAAATCTTGCCTTATTTTAATGTTTTATAATTGGCTAGCATTTATAATCAATAAATATACTGCTACTAAGCCCTGATGCAAATATTGGGAAAGGTGTGTTACAGTACACCAGAGTGTATTTAGAAACCAAATGTTTACTTATATCGCATCAATATCACTTTCAGATCTTTTCCAGTCCCAAGATTAAATAGCTCTATCTAGGGCTCTCTCCCTAACAGAATACAAAAATAAGCTGCAAGTGCGTGTAACACTTTGTACTTCAGTGCATCCTTGGCAGAAGAAAATCAATAGAACAAATAAGCATCTAGTGCCACTGTTAAGCCACACACCAGTACCTGTCTATTATAAAGTAATATTAGGAAAATACTTAGAGAAGTGGGTTTGTTGATTTAAAATTGCATTACATAGCCCTTTAATTTTCCCAGCATTATTGTGAAATAGAAGGTGAAGTAAGGAATTCACTTTCCTATTTTGCTAATAGAATATACAAGATGTTGAGATGCTGACTCTCTGTGGCTACGGAGGGTGTGGACACAAAATATAATTGTGTTCAAAGCAACTGGCCGGTTGAGTTGGTCTGGTGAAAGAAGTGGTGGGGGGGGGGGAAGTTGCCAGTTCAGTGAAGTTCAGCCACTGGTTTGATAGTCAATATCAAAGCCATGTGGAAATTCCAAGTTGTCTTTTTATTCAAGATATTGAAACAATGGGGTAATTCAGCTAAACAAACTTCAAAAGGTCAATTCAACAAGAAAGAGATTACAAAGTCACTTGTCTCATTAAATACAAAAAACAGTGAGTTGCTTGAACTTTCAAACGGGTGAGGAATTACCTATTATTGAATATATTTGCTGCCTTTTTAATCATTATTCACTAAAATGAATATTTCTTGTTGAATAGATAAGTCCACATAGTAAACCCAGGCTCTAGTGGGCTGTGTCATTCTTGAATAGCAGGTCTTTTTACTCCGTGTTCTCTTTCCTCCTGTGTCCTTTGGTCCCACTCCTTGGAGCCAGGGGAGCTGGATCTGTTTCCCACCTCGGCACCTTATGGGGAAGTAAAGGAAGAGGAAACTCTGTCGGCCTCAACCCAGAGTCACTTCTCACTGTTGGGGGGGCTATCTGTGTGAATATATGCGAAGGCCAGAGAAGTTGTAAGATATTGCCCTCTCTATTTCCAATCTAGGAACCGTAGTTTTGAAGGGCAGAGGTTGTGCAGTTAAGCAAGTAACTAAGCCTTTCTATTAAGAGGAGGGGGATAATAATTCCCACCCAGTAGCTCCTTGGGCAAAGCCAGTTATCTTCTTAGACAAACTTCAGTTTCCTTCTTTGTAAAATGACTGTAATATAAGGTGACCAGATGTCCTGCTTTTGGCAGGACAGTCCCAATTTTTAACTATTTGTCCTGTGTCCTGCGGCATTTTAAAAAAGTCCCAATTTTTGGAACGAATGCACAACAAGTTAGGGAATGGCAGGAGAACAGGAAGGGAATATACGGTTTTCAGCTGCCATGTGGCTATTTCGCCAGGATATGAGTTTTATACTATTTTTGTTAATTTTATAATGTTAAACTTAAATAATAACAAATAATTGTTGAGAACTGATCATCGAGAACTGCTTATCAAAGTTCACATTGTTGGTCAGTTGTTAGAATTTGACCACCATTGTTTGGACTTAATGAACAATGGCATTTTTTGGCATTGACAACGTTGAAAACATTTTGTAACTGACTCTAGTACAGATACACATTGTACTGCATGCTGGTGCTAGTTAAACAAGTGATGTCAACAAATCAGCTATTCAGATAATTTAGGTTAATAATTTATTGATTTATTTCATGAATTTAGCAGACAGTGCTTGTATTATTTATATTTTATAGTCATGGCAAAAAGTCTAGTGCCCACCTTGAAAGTGACACAATTTGTGAGGTATCATTATTAAAAATATATATTGATAAGGAAAAGGTTAAGTCTTGGGCATCAGCAAAAATCACAATAGAGAGCAAATGTTTAGAAATATTTCATCATTTTGAAACAAACCATGTTCCATACAATAATGCACTAAAAATTGTGGAATACATACTGTCCTTACCAGGAACTAATGCTGGGACTGAACGCATTTTTTCTACAGTAAATAAAGTGTGGACATCAGAAAAATCACAATTAAGTGTTGAGACTTTGAAAGCCATTTTATGTGTGAAATATAATTTAACAAATTCTTGTGAAAAATTTCATGACCTTTTAAACAATGACAGCAAT
>CAUYQV010032192.1:0-13321 GCA_963574575.1 Galagoides demidoff
ACCCACTGGTAAATCAAAGAAAAAACAGTTTAATATTTTCATTTCAAACCATTCTCAGAAAAACAGTATAATTCAATTCTATGCCATGGGAGCACTCTGCCAGCTTGGTTAGACCTATGGTGCCTTAGTGTAAAACGGGAAATTAAACCAGACCAATGGAGAATAATTAGATTAAATGTTTGTGGAATATTAGGTTATCCTGCGTGGTGAAGGGATAACCGACCTCTCATCAGTGTCTGTGCACTACAACCGGGTCCAGCTAAGGAGACTGGACACGGCCCAAAGGGGAAGTGTCACTCTGAAGCAAGTGAAGCCTTTGGAAGATTATGAGAGGTGAGAACAAAGGGAGGGAAGAGTACAAGTTAAACCACCTCTGTGCTAGGAAACTCCATTTGAAAAAAAAAAAAATCTGCAATCAATTAGCAAAAATTTCGCTGGAAAAGCAGCTTGAAAGCAGGATAAACTCTATCAAGGAATTGTGAAGGGTGGTACTTTTTAGACCACGAGTAACAGTTCCATGAGAGGAACTGCCAAGTGTGGAACCATTAATCCACGAGTAACAGTCTTTTGCAATCTGTGAAGGGTGGATTTCAGTACCTCGAGTAGCAAAACCTTTGGAATTAGCGAGAGAAAAATCCTCTGCTTGCAAAGATTGCAAGGAAAGCGTTATTTTTTGTTCGTCCCTTAAGTAAATATCAAAGGAAAGTTCCTACAGTTAAAGAAATGATAAATTCTATCAGGAAAGATTTCAGTTTTCTCCATTTAAAAAGACTTTAAGGGAATTAACATCACAATCATTTTCCTCTAGCAGAGGCTAATAGTTTACATCTGTATTGGGCTCCCTCACTTATAAGAGCCCATACCCGGAATTCTGAACTCTGATAATTACCATCTTTTGCCTAGAAAGAAAAGGGCTAGATAACAGGAAGAACCGCCCTTACCACATTAAAAGTTATTTTGTTTGTATATAAAAAAGGGGGGGAAATGTAGCAACCCGTATAGCCTATGGCTAAGAGGAGTGAGAGTTATAAGAGATACCTGTAATGGAACACCTTGGTGAAAAGGGCACGGAGAGAGATTTGGTGCTAACAAGCACAAGTGAGCTCACGAGATGAGAGCATTGGTGAGTTGGCAGTCTCTACACCTTTGGTGTTGAGAAGCACGAGCTCAGCCTTATATTAGGCTGGAGAAGGCAGTCAAGAAGCACGTGCATTCTATCACGGATCCACTTACTCTGTCTCCTCTCCTGCCTGCAAACCGCCAGCACAGCATCTCTCTGCTGAAGATTACCAAGCTCTGCTAAAGACTAAGATCTATCTGTTCTAAGAAGACTGCTTTACTCTCTCTAAGATACTGTCTCTCTCTCCAGCTAAAATAGATAGCCCTCAAACACCTAAGAGAAACTGTTCCTGAGCAAGGTAGCTCAGTGGTCCGTGTCCAGAACCTACCTAAGCTGGGCCCGTAGACGTGGCCAGTCCCGGGCCCTGACAAGAAGACACTTCATTTTCTATCATACTTATTTCTCTTGGAGAGGTATTAATTCACCCTTTCTTACCCAGAGCCCACATACTGAAAATCTGCATTTATGTCATTGTTCATTGAATTATAACACTTACGAACTCTCAAATCACGCTTAAGAATTTTCTTAAAATTGTTGGCTCAGCACCCATAGCACAGTGGTTATGGTGTCAGCCACATGCACCGAGGGTGGCAGGTTTGAACCTAGCCTGGGCCAGCTAAACAACAATGACAACTGCAACAAAAAAAAATAGCCAGGCGCCTATAGTCCCAGCTACTCGGAAGGCTGAGGCAAGAGAATCGCTTAAGCCCAAGAGTTTGAGGTTGCTGTGAGCTGTGACACCACAGTACTCTACCAAGGGCAATATAGTGAAACTGTCTCAAAAAAAAAAATTGTTAGTAAAGTATCATAAAGATACAGATTTAAATCTAAGTCTTAAAGGTTGTGATAATCTTTTAGAGGAAAAAGAATGTCATCTAGTAGTATACATAGAGACAATTTCACCAATGACTTTACTTAAAACAAGACTTTCCTCTAATTTCTCAAAATACAGTCCCTGTACCATCAACACTGAAATTACATGGAGAGACGCCCACCCCAAATTTATGAGACATAATTGTGGAGGTAGGGATCCTACTGGTCAGAAACCTACATTGCTTAATAATGCCAGGTGATGTTTATGCTTAAAAACCACTGTTCTAATTAATGTGATTTTAAACTCAACTCTACTGAAATAATTAAGTTACCTGTGAATCACGAAGCTGATTATGAAAACGCTGAATTAAATCATTCAGTTCTTCATTTAGTTCCGATGTGATACTGACTCCAGATAAGCTACCTGTAGTTTCTGCAACAACTAGAGAGAAAATTAACAACTATTCACTAATATAAATAAGACAAACATCTTTTTTTAATTTCTGAGAAAATAAAAGTTTTGAGAAAAAATTTTAAATCTCACCTAACTTGAAACTTAAATCTACCAATCGTTTGATTAGAAATTGCCATCTAACCTAAAAATAAAGGGCAATCACAAAACTCTAGTATAGTAGTTACTCTTTTCTGTTCAAACATGCAAAAAGGGTACTATCATCCTAATTAATAACTGTGACTCAACGGAGTGGGAGTGGGGCAGTCAGTCTGGGTTGAGAGAGTGAGAAGGAAAGTGGTGGTCTGAAAAAGCACAGCTGATTCTGACAGGTTTCAACTTCCCTATCTGCTAATAGAACCAATGTAAGGGCTGGCAACACTGTTCTTAAAGGTTCAGACAGTAAACATATTAGGGCTATGTGGAAAATACACTTTAAAACCACTCAACCCAGCCATTTTAGGGCAAAACAACCATAGACACTATGTAAATAAGTGGGCACAGGTATATTCCATAAAGCTTTTTTAGGCAGTAGGTCAAATTCAGCTGCCATAGTTTGATGAACCTGCACTAAAACAGATAATTTATTGAAGCAGCTACTTGTGATCCAAGTCATACTAAAAGGCTGCGGCTTTTATCTTCTTAATTAAAAAAAATATGCCCTCATATTCCTAAAGCAATATTCTGATGACAATTTTCAAAATAGTTAATTGTTCTCCTACCCAATCACCTCATCCTTATCCTCACTTTTAACTTTCAAGGCTCTAAAAGAGACACTGGTTATAAATTGCTTTTGTTTTAGTATTTTCTACAAAGAAACTAGAATTTCCAGGCTAGATGGAATCCTACATATCCACTCCAAACTCTGTTGAAAAGAAATTACTGTACAAATAACTAATGCACAATCTGCTAGGTAAATGACATTCAAAACCAAGATAATGATGTTACCTCCCTTAAATATACCAGAAGATAAAATACTACAACTGTGGCTATTCATCCATGTTACCCTGAAAAATCCCACAATATGGAGCAAATGTATTTTTACATTACTAAACTAAAATTCTTTCTGAAACAATGTATCACATAAATTAAAATACAAACTCTTGTTCATTCTGCAACTGTTCTGACTCATAACAATATAATTTTTTAAAAAGCAATTATCTGCTTATTTTTAAAAGTTCATAAGTCAGAAACAGAAAGATCCCTGACCTAGAATTCAATGGATTTGATTCTATTAAAATTCTACATAAACCTATGCAAGTGAAAAACTGTTAAGAGTTCTCTATAAAATAGAAAAATAAACACCCAGACTACTAACCCACAATTCTGTAATGATCAGAGATGATGTAAATGTAAATATTTGAAATTAATGACTACCAAAGGAGTCTTTGAAATCTGACACGCCAATCTTGAAGTATTTAAAAGGTTAACCAAACTAGTATTAGTTATTATTGTTAAATATTTTAATTATTTAGATCTTAAATATAAATACAAAACCTAAAGACACTTTAAATTTCACAAGGAAAAACGGAAAACGAAAATCTTTATTATTCTTGTATACTACTTTGCATATAGCTATATAATTATTACAAAAGAGTAAGCTACTTGAACATCATAAAGTTCTCTATGAAATTACAAATGTAATTTGGTATAAGAGTGATCAGACAGCTGAGCCAGTGGGTTAGGTATGGATAGCAGAACAAATTTATTAACAGTAAGGCAGCCTCGCTGAGCACCTAAATTCACTGGCAGAAACAGTGATCAAGGAAGATAATTATCCAAATAGAATTATGCATAACTAGAAAACACAACTTAGTCATACTGAGCTTTAATAAATTACCTTATTTTCAATTTAATGAAAATTAAAACATTTAGGTCTAAGGATTATGAGATAAACTTACAAAACAAGTTTTATAGAAGAATTCAATACAATTTTCACCTAAATCATGCATGGCTATGAAGGGAAAGAAGAAGAAAGAAAAGAACATTTCCAGGTCTCAGAAGGTCATATTTTATCTCCTTATTAAAAAAAAAAAAAAATGCCCTCAGCTAGGCTTCCACAGCATAGTGGTTACAGGGACAGCCACATACACAGAGGCTGGTGGGTTCAAACCCAGCCCAGGCCAGCTAAGCAACAATGACGACTGCAACAGAAAAACAGTCAGGTGTTGCGGCAGGCACCTGTAGTCCCAGCTACTTGGGAGCCTGAGGCAAGAGAATCACTTAAGCCCAAGAGTTCGAGGTGCTGTGAGCTGTGATACCACTCAACTGAGGGCGACACATAAGACTTTGTCTCAAAAAAAAAGCCCTTATATTCCTAAAGCAGAATATAGTTCAAAGCAGCTAGCTATATACCTAAATACTTAATTGAAATAACAACTACTACTACTAACTTTAAATGCTCTATAAATTTATTCACTGTCTTATTTACGGTTGTAACTCCTCCTTGGGAGGCAAGCGAAGAATAACAATCCTAAGTGAATATGGAAACAAAAGCATCAAGAGCCCTATCAGTCTGAGAACTACATATAAAAACAGAACTACAGCCTGTCTCTTTTACCTCTTACGGGTACTCTCTGATGAAAAGGAGAGCGAGCTGGCTGTCTGCACGGTACTGTATGATGGCCAGGAGTTGTCCCTGCAACCTTTTCTGCATGACCAGAGACAAGCACAGGACAGGGTAAGCCTCACATGCAGGTTTCTAAACTAGTCAACAATCAAGATCTGATCATGTAATGATCAGCATCCACCTTGCAATACAATGATTCATTGAGCCTGCTTATAAAAACAACACTAAGACTGTGGCATACCAGAATCATCCATCACAGCAATAGCTTGCTCCGCTTTATGCTGCAAAGCTAGAAGAGCAGCTTGTCGTCCCTGCAGAGCTCTCAGCTGCTCCTGCTGCTGCAACATCCTTTTTAATAAATCATGCTGTTTCTTCAAATTTTCTATCTCTTCCATAGGCTCTTGCTGAGGATCTCTGGCCTAGAAAATAAGACCAACAACACTTACATCTGAATATTAAACTCCATGTTGCTGTTTCAACTATCAATGGCAAAGTACACATATACACAATAAATCATTATTAAATATACAACCCTTGATATAGTCTTAACAGATCTGAAGAAAAAAAGAGTAAGAACAGGATGATGACACAGAGATAAACTGCCATGTTAAGAGTTAGGTAACTTCACAGTGTAAGACTTTAAGGAGTGGCTTAGCATGAAGAGGAATTAACACAAAAGAATAGGAAAGAATGCATACAAGCAAAAGACAGGAAGGCCAAGAGGACAAAAAGAGTTTATACCCCCTCACACACACACTAGAATGAGGGATCCAGGCCCTACAGAAAAAGTAGGAGAGCACATTATACAGGGTTGATATCCTAAAAGTCTCTTGAACAACATCAGACTGAGAAATGTTATGTCCTAGAAATGATGTTTAAAAACATCAACAACTTCTCCTTGTCACTGGGCAGCTAAAAATAAATAAAATAAACAAACAAAAAAAACCATCAACAGCAAAACCCAGAAAACAAGAAACCCACTAATTTATTATAAAAACCAGAAAATTTAAAAATACATTTTTTATTTCATAATCTTATATAATTATGATGTTTTAAATTAACTGCATCATATTACCAGGCACATTAACAAAACGTCAACTTTTATAATCTGTTATTTAAAGGCATCCTTACTTTTTTTTTCCTCTTAAATTATGCCCATTAGCTGAGTCTAGCAACATAAAAAAGATAAATATTTTCAAATTCCTCCAAAATACTGAGAGGTTATCATTTTGGCTAAATGTAGCACAGATTAAATAGGTGCCAACTGTAAGAAATAATAAAATTTTAAATGTATTCTTAAAACTATTCAAAATGTAACCTAACAAGAAAAAAAAAACTAAATCAAAGAGATAAATTCAAATACTCCCTAGAAACAATACATTATAAGCCAAATTATGCACAAAATGTATACCACAATGGTATTTCACCATTGATTTACCTTTAAAAAATCTTTTATTTGAAAAGTGAAGTACTTTATATAAAGTATTTCACCTTTGTTGCACTTAGTCAATTTCAAATGTGCATTGCTAACAAATTTTTGTTGGGGTTGTATACATTTTAAATAAATGATTCCTGCCTATCTCTCCCTGCCCACGTTACTAAGGAGAGCCAAGTTCAAGAATTTCTTTCTAAGTAAAACTGCACTGATCTGTATTCCCTCCACAGATTTGATTCCTGGAGAAATTATAGATAATACAGATGGCTAAGGGAAATTCCCTTCGGGTGACATCCCTTACCAATACCATACAAAAATCTCTTATCTATACCTCCCCAAGTAGAACTTCTCAATATTATGAATAAGCATGAGTTTGACTGTGCTAACATTTTATACTGTGACTTGGAAATAAATAAAATTATTAAGTGAATAAGCACATGGCACAAAGTACTCAAAAAAGTTAAGATCAACAGACTATGATTAAACTATGTGATGTATACATAAGATTTATATAACTACATTCCTTTTTTGTTTGTTTGCAGTTTCTGGCCGGGGCCAGGTTTGAACCCGCCACCTCTGGCATATGGGGCTGGCGCCCTTCTCCTTTGCGCCACTATATTCTATCCTCAACTATCCCTAGACTTCATGAACATGGGAGAGAAATGCCTACCTAGATCTTGGTTAAGCCAAAATTTACTGGAAGTTCTTCTGTCTCCTTCAATTTCTAATAAATAAAAGCTCTTTTCAAATTTACTACTGTTCACTCAGTTCTCTCCCATCCTAAACAAGTGGAATTACCTTGTTAAGATTTACATTCATTCCTGCCAAAATTCATCTTCTTAGTTCTGGCTTATTTCAAGACTGCTTACATCTTAGGAAAAAACTGAAAGGGTAGGGATAACTATCAATAGCTAATCCTCTCAGAATTCATCCAAAAAGCTTTCATACTTTAATTAAAGTACTGGTAAAACATAAAACCATAAACCATAAAACGTAAAACCATAAAACTGGTAAAACATAAAACCAAACCAATCAGGTACAGATATCAATGGAATGACACTGAAAAATCTTTCCAAAGTTGGTATCAATCAAATACTTCTCTAGGAAAGTATAAACGTAAATAGGAGCAAAAATAATTTGCAAATAAGGAGAAAAGTCATCTTGGTGAAGAAAAACCCTGAAGAATGTATATTTCCATCTAATTCATAATCTCACCTCCCCAAAATAGTTTATATTTGGGGTTACCTTAAAACACTCTAATTTTTATTATAGTATACAGTTTTACTTTTTAAAAAGCAAACTTCTAAAAAACTTCCTTATTTAGTCACATTTAATTGCAAAACTGTGATAACTCTAATTATAAAAAATTCTAAGTTATTTATTAAAGTAAACACAATTATCTTTAGATTTTTCACTAAGCCAAAAATGAATTCCAAGCAATCTTCAAAATTAGTGCAATATTACTACTTAGTAACTTCAGCAACTACATAAATAATATTTCAGGCTTGATAGAAAAGCTGAGTCAATGGAGGGGGATAGGGACTATAATTTAATATAAAGAACAAGATAAAATGTTATGGCTCAGCACCTGTGGCTCAAGTGGCTAAGGCGCCAGCTACATACACCCAAGGTGGTGGGTTCGAATCCCCAGCCCAGGCCCGCCAAACAACAATGATGGCTGCAACCAAATAGCCAGGCATTGTGGCAGGCACTGTGGTCCCAGCTACTTGGGAGGCAGAGGCAGAAGACTCTCTTGAGCCCAGGAGTTGGAGGTTGCTGTGAGCTGTGATGCCACAGTACTCTACCCAGGGGAATAGCTTGAGGCTCTGTCTCCAAAAAATAAATAAATAAAATGTTATTATTATTTGTAATATCTAAGAATAAGAACATACCAAGAAGATGGTACTTGGACTAGAAATCCAAAAAGAACAGTAGGAATATTATCCATCCTTCAAACACCTATTTTTATTTAAACTTGTCTTGAGTCACCTTTACCAACATTTTTAGTTTATAGATTATAAGAAAAAGAAATTAGATACGAAACCTTGAATTGCATATATAAAAAGTCCAATTTCAGAACACTCTATTTCTTTCTTTTCTCAAGTTCCCCTAATAATTATTCTGGATACAAACAATAATACATTTTTATAGATTTTGATAATTGTGTATTCCAATTTTTTAAGTGAAAAGTAAGCAACTAGAAGCCCAAAGATAAAGCTGTGACTTCTCCAATGTCACCATTAGGAGAAGTTAGATTCCCAACTAGTTTCTTGACATCATACTGTCTGTCCCAAAATTATGTACTTGGGTTCTAAATACAGAGGCGTAAGACAATTTCTGAAGAAGCATAGCTGGTTTAGGTGACAAGCCTAGCTCACATGACGTAACTAGAAATGGTGAAAATAACAGCAAAACAAAGGTACATTAGTATAATAAAAACTTTTAAGTTCTCTAAGAGCTGAAATGGAACAGGGGCAATTTTAGTATGGGAAAACAATGCATGGAAACTTATCCTTTCATAAAATTCTGCAAAATATTGTCATGTCTATAAAATATTTCATAAAGTGGAATCTTCCCTTGGAGGTAGCTCTAGAACATCGATCATTTCATACCAAGTGTAACTCAGAGGTTGCTTTCTTCAGCTCTGAATCTCGTTTAATATATCAACTTTTTTCCTACTATTCTAACAGAATATTACATTTTGAAAGAACATGAAGAAGGTAATGAGGGTGGGGTGGTAAGAACAATAGATCCTGCATAACTGAGAAAAACAAAGTCAGTTATGAAAATTAAAATTTTTTGGTAAGAAATTAAAATCACTTTATGAATAAAATACTAATAAAACTCCACTGGGCTGGCCTTAAGAATCAGGAGTAAATTAGGGAGAGTAAAACTGGGAAAACATCCAAGATGCAAGTTCAGTAAAGAATAATACTCATTTATAAGGACACTGTAGTCAAAGAAACTTTAAAAAGTGACTCTGAATAATAAAGTAGTTTTTGAAAGCAAATAGAAGGCCTGAAGAGAAAAAAGAACTGTCAAATACTATGCTACAATAACTGTCAACTTCTATATTTTGCTTATCACTATCCAGGAAGATTAGGAGAAAAACAAAACACCAAAGACATCATTAAGCTGTTCCTCTACTAGTTTTGAAAGGAATGAATGAGCTACTTTAATTACTCTTCCGCTGAACGGGAGTACCTTTTCCTTAACATTTTAGGTATCCCCATAATTAATTTCAAACTTTGTCCTCCAACTCCTGTGGGAGCCAGGAAAAACAAACTAAAAATCCAAACTGCCAAAACACCTAGAGGTTAAGTTTTGTCATTTTTAAACACTCACCAAAAAAACCCCACATAAAATAGCTACAAAACAAAAAACAAAATCTAGTCTGGTAATGAACCAGTAATGAAACATGAAGTTAGTCTGGTCTATAGTCAATATTAAAATAGTACTTTGCTCTTGACAAAGGAGATGAACAGTTTTATAAATGCCATTTTTATTCAAACTGTTTTAAGCAGAACCACAAATAGTTGTCTTTAAACCTATCTTGAATGCCTTTACACAAATCATGAAAAATTAAAAGAACATTTAAAACAAACATTGAAGAAAACCCAGCAAAAACATTAGCAAATAACTCCACTGGATAATTTAATATTTTTCTAAAAAAAAAGAATAAAAGTTTCCAACAACAATAAAAAAAAGAAACATATATATATATGTGTATATATGTTTCATTTTTACAAAGACAGGGAAGCTAACAGCTTGCTCTTTTCCTTTAAGGAATGACCAAAGGAAATAAGAGAAAAATTAAAAATACTATCATTAGTTAATACAAATATTAGAAACAAAAGGCGACTGATAAGGAGGTTTAAGAATGAGTTATATTTTGAGCCCTCAACTACATAAAAAGGAAATGAATTATATTTTAAAACCTTCGTTAATGTAAATTAAAAACAGGTGTCAGATACAATCCATGATGATACAGAAGCAGAAAGAACACTGAGGGACAGCATTTTAGTAAAGCAACAGTGTAATAATTAACCATATTAATAATTTATACATATAAGAGTAAGAGCAGTAACAGAAAGTAAATAAGGAAGAGGAAATATGAACAAGAGGTGCTCATTTAGAGACTTCCCAAGTTAATATTATGAAGTATACCTTTGAGGGAAATCCATGTTTTCGGGTATATTTCCTATCAGGCCTCAGTTCCCTGTCATTCTGAGGAGGGCTGTCACCTTTCCCTTTTGGACTTGTAGTAACATCAATGTCTGAAACCTGTTCTTGTGAAGGTGAATTCCCTAGTTTGTCCTCAATGCACGGCCGAATTCTCAGACTAAAAGATGCCTCCTTTATTAAATAGTAGCATATTAATTTCTTAACACAAACTCCAGTTTAACATATAAGCCAGCCTTATCTATAAATACAAAATTTACCAGTCCATTTAAAAAAAATTCAATCCAACACCACCCAATCCCATGAAGTTTAACTTAATTAGACTTTCAACTTTCTGTAGACTAGACCGTTGCATAGTGCAATTAAGCAAATATCATACCCTACGCAATTTCCAAGCTGTAACTGCTAAAACATATTTTAACATTTATGCTGCCATCAGGGGTGTTCTAACCTTTTATTTTTCTGCCACACATTGGAAGAAGAGTTGTCTTGGGCTACACATTAAATACACAAACACTAACAAAAGCTGATGAGCAAAAAAAAAAAAAAAGTCCATGCATAATTTTCACAATATCCAAGACCACAGATGAGCAAAATGGGCCTCAATCTGTACGAAGCCCCTGGGCAACAGGTTGAATACCCCTGTAACATGTTAATAATCAACTTCCATATTGTGATGATTTTATGTTATTATGAGAGAAATTCTCATCATGGTAAATACTTTCAATACTAGTATATAAATTATAATAATCAACTACACAATTTCTCACCCCTCCCCAAGAGAATGTCTTTATCCACATGTCCCAAACATTCCATTTCCGCTGGGATATAAGGAAGAAATTACTCCCAGAACCACTGTAAATAGAAAAAACATTTTCCCCACAATAGAATCCATTCTTCAACAACTGTTTGGATCAGGCCCTTTGAGAGTATCTCCTGGTGAAAATAATGTAGAGAAAAAAATTCAAATTTCCTTTTCAAATTAGGAAGGGTAGAGAGAAGAGAAAGGAAGCAGAAAAGAAACTACACAGGTCCAAAGTGAAAGGTAACAAACCCTCAAATTCCTGATGCTAAATGGTATTTTGGAACACACAACAAAAGTAAAAGATATACAAGGTTAACCTTATAAAAGAAAAGTTTTATTAGTCTATCATAGGTTTTAAGGTTTACAGATGCATGGTATAGATCTATCTACTGGAGATATTTAAAAGCACACTAAGAACTAAGTTCGCTTTATAAATCTTTACTCCGAGTTCTGAAAATTCCTAATTATTTTTCACAAAGACCATTTGATTTTCAAGTCAGAAATTGTATCATTTTTCTCACTGTTAAGTCACAATGTAAATGCTATCCTGTCCCATTTTGCTATAGTACTAGATTACAGCCTGAGAAATTAAAGACCGTAATACCCTTAAAAGAGCCCCCAGCAGCAAATGGAGACTTTCTAACTAACAGACTATATGCTAAGTAATTACCAGTGATACCTACAGCCATTATATTCACAATGAATGCTACTAACAACTTTCCCGATGCTTCTTAAAATTAGTGAAGTTGTACTTAGCAAAACAAACTGGACCAACAATATTTCCGTAAGCTGACAATCAAAAATCACTAGATTTTCCAATCAACCATTAAAATTATTTTACCGTTAATATATAAAACTTGCAAATGTCTATAATTAAACACAGAAGAATACATACAGCATTAACATTTTGAAGGTTTCTTCCCTGGAATACATTTTTCATTAAGAAACACCTCAAAAATACGAACTTGAAAACTGGAGGGAAAGTTTTAATCTTCAGTTCCAGCACTTTAATTACCAAAAAGCTGCTTACCGTGGTACCTGAAGCCTCAGACTGCACATCTATGTTTAGCGATGTGCTCTCAGCTACAGAACCAGATCCCACAGCTGAATCTATAGTCCGAACATCCTCCTCCTCATTTTCTCTAGCCTGAAATATTTTAGTGGTATAAATCATACAACTATTAAAAAGGGCAATAAAATGTTATAATGGATGGCACGATTTTTTGAAAACATGTTAACTCCTCTGGGGTAGCATCAGAATGTTACCAGTATATATACACTTGACAAACCACAAAAATAATTCAACACATTATTAACAAGGTCTAAAACTTACTAGGATTTTTTGGAGAAATTTCATGTATGACTTTTCTTGTTCTTTAAGATGATCTATTAGATGAGTAAGGCGTTCAACATTAGCAGATCTTTCATTTTTCTCTACAAGATCTTCCCGCATAGAACTAGCTTTAGTAATATAATCACGAATTTGAACAAGCCTGCTTACAATCTGGAGAGGAAATATTAAAAAGACCAAAAAGCATGAAAATGCACAATATGTAAAACTCAGCATAATTAAACAGCAAAAAATTTATAAATTTTTATTTCAAAGATAATAACCAAAAAATTTCTAAGGTTTATTGTGTGAATTCATATATTCAAAAAGTCTGAATCAAACTTAGATTTTTTTTTCTCAGTTATTATTATTTTTTTTTTAATTGAATGTTAACTATGTACATTAATGCACTTCTGGGGTACAGTGTGGGGTTTTCACATGCAATCCGAAATACTTCCATCAAAGTGATCAACACAGCCTTCATGTCATTTTCTCAGTTATTGTTTTAAAACGTTCTGATTCTACTCTTAGAGAGTTTCACTTGTACCCCTGTAAGATAGACCTCAAAAATGGTCCCTCCAATCCCCCTCCCTCCACCCACTCCCCCCTCCCTTCT
>CAUYQV010032193.1:0-17976 GCA_963574575.1 Galagoides demidoff
GTGGCCGGGCGTTGTGGCGGGCACCTGTGGTCCCAGCTACTTGGGAGGCTGAGGCAGGAGACTCGCTTGAGCCCAGGAGTTGGAGGTTGCTATGAGGTGTGATGCCATGGCACTCTACCCAGGGGGATAGCTTGAGGCTCCGTTTCAAAAAAAAAAGAGCCAGAGCTTTTCATGGCAAAGTAGAGGAGGCCAATTAGAGCCTCCTGGATAATTAGAGCTCCTGGTGGAGATTGTACATTAACTCTGGGTTGGGAGGCCGGGAGGGGTCTGTTGGCCAGATAGGGAAAGCAGGTCCAAGCCTGTTCTTGGCAGGAAAGTCTGCCCAGTGCCTCTTGCTGCCTTGCCTCTCACCCCAGGTGGGAACAGCAGAAGCTAGAGTTGAAGTAGTTGAGCAGGGCCAGCAAAAGGTAGAGGATTTAATGTGGCGTCAGGCCAGCAGCTAGGAAGAACTAGCTAAGAACACATGGTGAACTGTTTAAGGTCTCATGTCTAGTTCCTTGAAGATCTCTTTTGAGTGCCCAGAAAGTCAGATCCATAGGGGTTAAGCTAAGGGAGTGCAGGTGAACTGGGTCTTGAAGTTGAGCTAATATTGGGTGGCGCCCGTGGCTCAAGGAGTAGAGTGCCGGCCCCATTTACTGGAGGTGGCCGGTTCAAATCCAGCCTGGGCCTGCCAAACAACAGTGATGGCTGCAATCAAAAAAATAAGCCAGGCGCTGTGGTGAGCCCCTGTGGTTCCAGCTACTTGGGAGGTGGAGGCAGGAGACTTGCTTAAGCCCAGGAGTTGGAGGTTGCTGTGAGCTGTGATGCCACAGCACTCTGTCCAGGGGGACAGCTTGAGGCTCTGTCTAAAAAAAAAAAAAAAAAAAAAATTCAATAAACACTTATGTGCTTACTATGAGCCAGGCCCTGTTTTGGGCACTGGGCAATCAGTAGTAATCAAGACAGAATTCTAGGGCGGCACCTATGGCTCAGTGAGTAGGGCGCTGACCTAGAATACCAAGGGTGGCGGGTTCGAAACCAGCCCTGGCCAAACTGCAACAAAAAAAATAGTCGGGCATTGTGGCAGTGTCTATAGTCCCAGCTACTCGGGAGGCTGAGGCAAAAGAATTGCCTAAGCCCAGGAGTTGGAGGTTGCTGTGCGGGAGGCTGAGGCAAAAGAATTGCCTAAGCCCAGGAGTTGGAGGTTGCTGTGAGCTGTGATGCCACAGCACTCTACTGAGGGCAACAAAGAGAGACTCCGGGGGTGGCACCTGTGGCTGAAAGGAGCAGGGTGCCAGCCCCATATGCTGGAGGTGGGGGGTTCAAACCCAGCCCCAGCCAAAAACTGCACACACAAAAAACAACCCCCCCCCCAAAAAAAAACCCCAAACAGAATTCTAGCTTGTTTCATTCCATGCAGTGGGGAGTTGGCAGAAATGATCTTTAAGGGCCCTTTGAGCCTTAGGTCTCGAAGATATATGTAATTCCAGGAGGGGGACTGCCCCTCCCATGCTGACCACATTCCCTGGGCAGATTTCAGACCTGCTTTGGCTTTTATTTAATTGTGATTTCATTGGAGTGAGATGTTAGACTTCTGTTCTGTACCCAAAGGCAGGGTCTTGACCTCAGCTAGTGTGATCCATGCAGCTTTTTTTTTCGGAAACAGAGTCTCACTATGTTGCCCTCAGTAGAGTGCTGTGGCATTATAGCCTATAGCAACCTCAACTCTTGGGCTTAAGCGATTCTCTTGCCTCAGCCTCCCAAGTAGCTGGGACTACAGGTGCCTACCACAATGCCCAGCTATTTTTTGGTTGGACTTGTCATTGTTGTTTAACAGGCCCTGAGCTGGGCTCAAACCCACCAGCTTCGGTGTATGTGGCTGGCTCCCTACTCACTGAGCTATGGACTCCAAGCCATGCAGCTCATTTTTTGAAAATATATATTTTTTATGATAAATGTGAAAACTCAGATAAAAAAATTATCTGGACTACCCCTGCAACTTATATTAACATTCTGTATTGACCTTCTAGCCTTTTATATGCACAAATGAACCTTTACAAATGATATCATACTGTACATATGGCTTTGTATCCTGTCTTTTTTCAGATACAGTAAGCTGTATTTTCTCATGCCAACACACCATTGTTATGGCTGCATAGCATCCCATAATACAATGTATCTTAATTTGTTTAAGCATTAAATAAGCATTAACTCTAGTATTCAGCATTCAGGCTGCTTCTAAATTTTTGCTGTTAGAAACAATTTGCCCTGAACATCCTAGTCCACACATGCCTGAATACTTGTCCAGTTATCCTCTCAGGGTAAATTCTCAGAAATGGAGATCAAAGAGAATGTACATCTTTCACCTCATAAGCTCTCTCTGACTTTATTTCTCTGGTGGTGGAGGCGGGGTAGAAACAGAACTCTGTGCCACAGAGGGTCTGACCCCTGTCATGTGTGTCTGTGAATGTTGCCTGGGGGCTAGAGAGTACTACAGCCTCTGCCCTCAAGGTTGGGCAGGTCCCAGGCAGCCCAAAGATGTGATGGGTTGGGGTGAAACAGAGAGAGGGGTAGTGTGGCTGAGGATAGAGCCTTGAGTGTCTGCCTTGGACTCCAGGGTCTCAGGCTGCTTCCTGCTCCTTGGCCTGAAAGAATCCTGCTGAACATAGCCACTAGCTCACACTCTGCCCTGCCCTACATTCCTGACCCGTGTCCCCTCCCTGGCTTGGTCCAGTGGGGCGGTGGCTTGGATTGGGGGTGGGGAGACTTGCTGAATTTTAGGGTGGGGCTACACTGGCTTTCTGCTCTCAGCTTAGGGGGAGGTTCAGGTTTTCTCTGCACACAAGTTGACATTCCTGCATGTTCACCTCTAGCCTTGCTCTTTAGATTTCACCCCAGGTAGAGCTGGGGGACCCCCTCCTTAGGAGTGGGGACTCTATGAAAGGAGGGAAGGAAACCTGAGGGGAAAGAGAGGACAGTAGAGTCCAGATCTCCACAGAATTCATCATAGTCCCTGAATGTGAGCTGAGTCCGCTGGGTATGTCAGGCTGGTCACACCAGGGGTACAGTGCAAGTGATACCCAGTGTTTGTACCTGCAGTCACAAGTCCCTGAAGTCAGCACCCCTGGCTTAGAGAGCCTGGGGTTCTCTGAAAGGAGTTTGCAGTGTGTTTCAGATCTGGGAGTGAGATGGTGGGGGCAGAAATGAGGCTGGGCATTCAAGACACAGTGAGCCAGAGTGTGGGCTGGGGTTGGAACTGGAGGGGGCTGCATTACAGAGGGATTTCATTTGGGGAGATACGCAGGAGGGACTCACTGCAGGGGCTTCTGTGAAGCAGAAAATGATCACAGTGGTGTGGTTTTTGGCTGGCAGTTGGGGCGAGCCAGAAGGGGCAGCAAACATAAATCTCAGCCCCGGGCAGCTGCAGGTGCTTGAGGCTGACACCTGGGCAGATTTGGTTAACAAATCCCTCCCCCCATTTCTCACTTAAGCAGCCAGTCACTCCTCCCTCCAGCCTGCAGGAGAGCCATCTCAGTATCTTGAGTTTAGAAACTGATGGCTAGGGTGATATAAGTCATGGGAGGGAGAATTAAGTCTGTCTCAGAGATGATGATGATGGCAATGGGTGGACTTTACAGATCATTTACAGTGGGAGACTCTGGCCTTCCATCCAAGCTGTATCACTTTGACACCTTCTATCAGCCTAATGCATAAATATAATTCAGGAAAAGCAGAACCATTTAGAACACCATTTGGTTATAATTCTACATTTTTTTGCTTAAGTATTTATGATAAATTGCATACATTGTGGGCAGTGCCTGCGGCTCAGTGGATAGGGTGCTGGCCCCATATACTGAGGGTGTCGGGTTCAAACCCAGCCTGGGTCAAACTGCAACAAAATAATAGCTGGGCGGTGTGGTGGGCGCCTGTAGTCCCAGCTACTGGGAGGCTGAGGCAAGAGAATCGCCTAAGCCCAGGAGTTGGAGTTGTTGTGAACTGTATGATGCCACAGCACTCTATCTACTGAGGGCATAAAGTGAGACTCTGTCTCTACAAAAAAGAAAAAAAAAATTACATACACATACATTTCATCTTCTCACCTCTAAATGCTTCCTTTTTTTTTTGAGACAGTTTCACTTATTAACCCTCAGTAGAGTGCTGTGGTGTCACAGCTCACAGCAACCTCCAACTCCTGGGCTTAGGCGATTCTCTTGTCTCAGCCTCTGAGTAGCTGGGACTACAGGTGCCTGCCACAATGCCTGGCTATTTTTTAGTTGCAGTTTGGCCGCAGCTGGGTTTGAACCCGCCACCCTTGGTATATGGGGCCGGTGCCCTACTCACTGAGCCACAGGTGCCACCCTCTAAATACTTCCTAATATGTCCCTAAGTGATAAAGATATGCTCCTGTGTAACTGCAGTGCTGTGATCACATGAATTAATAATTCTTTAATAGCATCCAATGCCCAATGCATGGTCAGATATGCCCATTGTCCTTAGCCTGTTTTGACATTTTGTTCCTTTATTTTATTTATTTATTTATTTGTTTTAGAGACAGACTCACTTTATCACCCTTAGTAGAGTGCTGGGGCATCACAGCTCACAGTAACCTCCAACTCCTGGGCTTAGATGATTCTCTTGCCTCAGCCTCCCAAGTAGCTGGCGTCTGCCACAACACCCAGCTATTTTTTTTGTTGCAGTTTGGCTGGGGCCGGGTTTGAACCTGCCACATTTGGTATATGGGGCTGGTGGCCTACCCACTGAGCCACAGGCGCTGCCCTCTTTATTTTATTTATTTGTTTATTTTGAGACAGAGTCTTAAGCTGTCACCCTGGGTAGACTGCCGTGGTGTCACAGCTCACAGCAACCTCAAACTCTTGGGGTTAAGCAATTCTCTTGCCTTGGCCTCCCAAGTAGCACCTGCCACGATGCCCGGCTATTTTTTTTGTTGTTGTTGTTTTTGCAGGTGTCATTGTTTAGCAGGCCTGGACCAGGTTTGAACCTGCCAGCCTCCATGTTATGTGGCTGGTGCCCTACCCACTGGGCTACGGGAGTCGCCCCGTTTGTTTCTTTAAATGAGGATGCTGTGAGGTCTACATTTTGCATTTGGTTCTTATGCTTCTTTAGACTCCTTTAATCTAGTTGAGCTTGGTGGCTCATGTTTGTATTCTTAACACTCTGGGAGGCTGAGGTGGATGGATTGTGTGAGCCTAAGAGTTTGAGACCAACCTGAGCAAGAGTGAGACATGTCTCTACTGAAAATAGAAAAAACTAACTGGGCCTAGCGGTGCAGGCCTATAGTCCCCAGGTACTCAGGAGGCTGAGGGAAGAGTGCTCAAACCTAAGAGTTTGAGGTTGCTATATAAGCTATAATGATACTTTGGCACTGTACCCAGGATGGCATTCTACTGCCCCTACCCAGGACAGTAGAGTGACACTGTCTCCAAAGTAAAAAAACTCCTTTAATCAAACAGTACCCTGCCCCCACTTCTTTCCCACCATGACACTGATTCCTGTGCTGCCTCTCTCTCTAGATTGATCTGTCAGGACTGCTTTTGTTTGGAGCTGAGCTGGCCTGGCCTAAGGGTCTGCCCTGCTGACTGTATAGTGGGACAGCCTGAGAGTCCAATTCAGATTATGGGGAGCTGGAGAGGCCTGGGAAGGCTGGTGGCCCCACTTGCATCTCTTTTTAGCTTTCCCTCTCAGTCTCCTGCTCCTTGTCTTTCTTTTCTTTGGCCTTACAAATATGTCTTCCCAAGAACCCAGCCTTGCTGGAGAGAGCCCTCAAGACTTGCCAGAACCTACCCAATCCTGACAGCTGGAAACCCAGGGCTGGGGCAGAGGCAGGTTCTCTGAAGGCTGGCACACTAACCAGGACCTTTATTTCTCTTCGGCCAACTTTAGTTGTTGTTTCTGTCTCCACTTCTCCTGGAGAGACTTTTGGGGTTCTCAGAGTCTGCAGTTTACTGTTCTTTCTAGACTTTAAGTTCTTTGAAAGCTTTACCTGTGCTTATTTTAAAATTTCATAGATTTCCTATATTGCCTGACCCCTCAGGTGGCACTGGGTGGATCCTTGGTAAAGATATGTAGAGAGAAAGGAAATGGATGCTTTTACAAGGAAGTAGACATTAATTTCTCTAATGAGCCAGGGACCCCAGCCAGTGAATCTGGGTTCCTCTCCCAACACCCCCCACTCTCACCTAGTGAATCTGACTTTGCATTTCTGGAGAAGGAGGTCCACTAGCATCCTCATCCACCCTCAGCCCATCCAGTGTTCTATTGGGCGTTAGAGGCTGGCCCGGATCTGTTAAGTGGTGCCTAGTGCCAAGGGCTGGAAGTCAGGAGACCTGGGGTCTGGAACTGGGTATTCCATTAACTTTTGTAACCTGAATTGGTTAGTTTGTCCTCTATACCCCAGTTCCACAGCTGGATGAGGGACTGGGTTGTTCAGGGTCCCCAGGGGATTTCCTCAATCTGTGATGCCCTCTCCATGGCTCTGAGGGTAGCTGAGCTAGTAGGTGTGGGTTTTGATTCAGGTACATGGATAATCACCTACCCCATTTCTGTCTAGCTCTCTTCTTCCTCCTCCTTATCTAATCTTTCCAGACAGCCCTGACCCACCCTGCTGCCTTTCTCATGGGCTTCCACCTGGATCTCAAAGTCCATCTTGGGCTCAATGGGGCCACCCAGGTACTGGGGGACAGCTGTTTCCTTTTCCACCCTCAGACCAAAGTCTTGGGGTGTCAACCCCATGAACATTTCACAGACAGCACCCTCCTCTGTACCCGTCTAAAGCAAACTAGCAATCAGCTCCTCTCTGGAGTGTCCAGGACCCTTTCTCCCTTAGCCCCATCCTCCCTGGCCCTCTGCTGTTCATACTGGTCTTATGCCTCCCAGTGGATGGAAGGCTCACAGCAGGACAGCGATCTGATCCCTTGCCTCTGCTGGGCTGGCCCTGGATTGAGGGGAAGGGATAGGTGTGATGCACAGGTACAGGTCTGGCTCCTGTCCTCACGGAGCTCAGGGTGGTAGGCATGAGATTCTGAAGGGTGAGGACTACCCCCAGCACACAGTAGGCTCATGGTAAGGTCTTTTTTTTTTTTTTTTTTTTTGAGACGGAGGCTCAAGCTATCCGCCTGGGTAGAGTGCCATGGCATCACAGCTCATAGCAACCTCCAACTCCTGGGCTCAAGTGAGTCTCCTGCCTCTGCCTCCCAAGTAGCTGGGACCACAGGCACCCGCCACAACGCCTGGCCATTTTTTGGTTGCAGCCATCATTGCTGTTTGGCGAGCCCAGGCTGGGGATTCGAACCCGCCACCTTAGGTGTACGTGGCTGGCACCCTAGCCGATTGAGCCACAGGTGCCGAGCCTACTTTTATATTTTAATCATAAATTATGGAACCCTTAAAGCACATATAAAAAAATAAATACCTGGGCAGCACCTGTGGCTCAAGGAGTAGGGCGTCAGCCCCATATATTAGAGGTGATGGGTTCAAGCTCACCCCAGCCAAAAACCACACACACACAAAAAAAGTAAAGACCATTTAGTAGTATATCTGCTTTTGAAGAAAAATGTTGTAGTGTAAAACTTTTACTTCCCTCTCCCTAGAGATTGCCTCTGTATTGAACTTGAGAAGACATAGAGTCTTCCTGCCTGTATTTTCACACTTTCATGATTTAAGGATAAATACTTAAACAATTTATAATACTATCTTGCTTTTTTTTTTCTTCTTTGAAACAGAGTCTCAAGCTGTCGCTCTGGGTGGAGTGCGGTGGCATCATAGCTCACAGCAACCTCATATTCTTGGGCTAAAGTGATTCTCTTGCCTCGGCCTCCTCAGTAGCTGAGACTACAGGAGCCCGCCACAATGCCCAGCTATCTTTAGTTGTCATTGTTATTTGGCAGGCCCGGGCTAGATTCAAACCTGCCAGCTCTGGTATATGTGGCTGGTGTCCTAGCCGCTGAGCTATAGGCGCCGAGCCTATCTTGCATGTTTTTTACAATGCACATGCCTAGTACTAAATTGTCCATGTTCTTTTGTAAATTTTCAAAGTCAACATACACACACAACCACTATTGGGCCTAGGAGGTTTATATTTATGATACTGCAAGGAGTGGGGAATCCCTAGTTAATACCAGCTCTAGCAGCCTCAAGATTATGCCACGCAGACCTGGACAGTCTCCTCTGACATTAGAAGTCTCCAATTATTGAAAAAGCAACATATGAGACCTGTTTTCACACACCTGCATTCCAGACATTATCTACCCTGTTTCCTTCCCCAGAAGCCCCATTCCTACCATCTCTATCATACACTTGCAATCGTGTCCTTCTCATGAATCTCCTTGTCACCTCCCCTCTTGCCTCATGAGCAGAACTGAGCCCTCCTGAGTGTGGGGAGCCTAGGAAGAGAAACAGGGAGCATGTCTTCCTGAGTTTTCTGCCCAACATTGCGAGGAGAAGGCAGGTCCCAGAAAAGCCATAGCAGCACAATTTTCCAGAGACAGCCAAAGCCATGTCCCCCCATCCCCCAGGGAATCAGGGTTAAATCCAGGAAGATGTCTGACTCTGAGCTCTGCCTTGGCAGCTTTGTTACAGCCAAGTCACCTCAGCAGGACACCATCCAGCAAGGTGCATGACATTTTCCCTGCCTGATTACCTCCTGCAGGCTCTTCTTAACTAGAGCTGAAGACAGACGCAGACAGGCGCTTCTTGACACCGCGTCAGACTCACTGAAGAAGCGGGTGACAGGCAGGCCCAGTTAGATCGTGGTATTTTTAGACTCCAGCTTGCCAGGGACCTTTTCGCCCCCCCAGTTGTGGTGTATTTCTGATAACCTCTCTTTATTCTGAAGGACTAAAGTGTCTATATCTGTACCTGTGGAAAAATAGCACTTTGAGTCCAAAGGGAACTTACAGGCCATCCTCTTCCGCTTTCAGAGCTTTCCGGTGAGAAGGCTGGCCTCAGAGGGGTCTCCTGACTCCACCTTTGCGCCCTCCACCCCGACTTTCTTCTTGACCAACAGGGTGACCTCTCAAAACACTAATCTGACCTTGCCACCCCACCCCTACCCTGCTTAAAATCCTTTAAAGTCTCCTTCTCACCATCAGGATGAAGTGGGGCCTGCTCTCTTGGGACACAAAGCCCTTCGGTCTCTGGCCCTGCATGAATGCTTTCACTATTACTGCACTTGGTTCATGTCTTCAAGAAGGATACGTACCTCCTTGTGTTTGCCCTTGCTGGTCCTCCTACTGGGAACCCACCCCATCACTGCACCTGTGGGTTCACTTGCCCTTTCAGATAAAGCTTGAGGGCCACCTCTTCCTAAAGTGTTTTCTGAGCGACCCCATCCTCTGGGACAAATTGAGTGCTTCTTCTCTGTTCGCCATTATCAGCCTATACAGTCCACATGATGACATTGGCTTTTGAAATGTCAGTGTATGCCTATCTTTCCCTTCTAAACCCTGAACCCTAAGGGCAAGGACTTGATTTTTCAACTCTAATACTCTTTGTGCTTTTGGTACAGTTAACCCTCAGAAAAGCTTGTCCAGTAATTGGAGAGAACAAGTGAATGAGTGAATTAATGAATGAGTAGAGCCTGTTATCCTTCTTCTCCAAGGTTTTATGTAAGTGAACATAGAACCAGTATTTCCAGAGCAATGTAAATCTCACCACCTTTAATGCCTGATTAAAAAATCGATGACCTTTAACTCATAATAATCCTATGCTGTAGATGTAGTTCTATGCTGTAAGTAGGTCTGGATGTGCTGTAGATAGATCTCTGCCAATAAACTTACTCCATTGGAGGCCTTTTGGGATTGTACCCAAAGCTTCAAAACACAGACATAACTTTTCAGTCCTAACGTTGAAAGCACATGTAGTGAGAATAGGAAGGAGTTAGTCAGGTGAGGGCCTACATGACACAGCTGGTCTGGTCGGTTTAGGACCTTTACCTCCTGTCTCCCATTCTTATTGGTTTTTTTGAGATTAACTTTTGAATTAGAATGTTATAAGTCACTGAATTGTATTGATTATTATTTAAAATAAGGGTTAATATAGTCTTTGCTTTGAACTTTTATGTACAAACTGTAATTTTGGAAATGGAAGAACAGAACAGTCTTAAAGAGGCTACCCTGGCTGTTCTCCAGAATCTTCCGCCTTCTGACAAATCAAGTTTGGTGGACCTATTCCTGTCTCTGCGTCATAGCTGACAGTGATAGGCAGCTGGACCCTCGATCTGGGAACAAGAGGGCTGTCTTACTGCCTCAGCCATGCTGGGAACTCAGCTGTAGGATGGGCAATTTCGACTGAAACCCTTAAATAGGTCATTACCGAAAGCCACACGCCTTAATAACATAAGCCACTGGTAAACCTGTACAAGACAAGAATCTCATTATCTTTAAGAACCTCAGAGGGGAGCACCCTCTGTTGGTCATGACTGGAATTGCATGAGGCCAAGTTTTGAGCCCTCATGTGGGCTTGGGACCCAACAGTTCTCTCTCCTCAAGCCTCCACTCAGCCCCTCATCCCTTTCCTCATTCAGCTGTCTTATAGACATCCACTGAGTGAGTTACATATTCCAAGCACTCTTCCAGGAATAATGGTAAATAGTGAAGGAGAGGGTCACAGTCTTCCACTGATGGTGTTTGTTGACAACCTGGCAGGGAAAGCAGGCAACTCATGAATCTATTACAGGAGGAGTGAGTCCTCTGCTAAGTGGCCATTCAGGGCACTAAAAGACCCGGTGGCATGGAGGCCTCACCTGAGCTGTGCGGACAGGCAGGCTGGGGAGGAAGGAAATAAAGTCTATCTAGCTCACCTTGTATTCACCGAGTGGCTATTGTGTACAGACATTATGGTACACATAGTTTTAGGGAAACAAAAGGAAGCAGTTCAGAATCTAGTGGGGGATGGAGGGCAGGACACCCCAAAGCAATTATTATCCTACACAGTCCGCATGATGGCACTGGCATTTGAAATGTCCATTCATGCCTGCCTTTCCCCTCTGACCTCTGAGCTCCAAGGGCAAGAACTTGATTTTTCAACTCTAATATTTCCTGTGCTTTGGGCATACTTAACACTCAGAAAAGTTTGTTTGGTCATTGGCATGAATGAGGAAGAAAATGATAGCTCTTAGGCATTCTGCAGTCTTGGATGTAGAGCTGTAGATGTGGGTCTAGCCACATGATATAGACATAATTATCCTTCTTAAGTGTAAATAATTTGCGTCTCCTAGTTGACTCTGAAGCAATGCTCCTTCCACTGCATTAACCCGATCAAGTACCAAACAGAGGCACGTTCTGGTGCATGATCTTCACCAAACCCTGAGCTCAAGGAGTTACTATGACTCTCTTTTAGCAGTGGAGACCCAAGGATTGGAAAGGTCAGGAACAAGTGGCAGGCCCTTCAACTGTAAAGAAAGAGCTGGCCTGGAGCATGTGGGCAGGAAAGAGAGCTTTGCAGTCACATCACCTGCCACTCATCAGGTGTGTGTCTTTTGGGTAGTGACATTTTATGTGTCTCAGTTTCTCCACCACCTACATTGTGAGATTGTCTTGAGACAAAATAATATGCTTTCTGAGTCTGGCACATTAAGTGTTCAATATATGTATGTTTGCTATATGTTATTATTATTATTACTAGCTATCGAGGGGAACACTCTTCCCCACTCCTGTCTTTCCACGTGGAGGGACATCCACTGGGGTACCACCGCGTGCCTCTCTCCTCTTATTCATGCTTCCCCAAGGAAGTAGGGGAGCATTTACCTGACTGGTGAGCCTGGGGGAGAAATAGGGTATGTCGGTCTCAGCTAGTACTGGGTAGGCACATGGGTAGGTCTAATTCAGAGGTAAAATTTCAGTGGCTCCACACAACTAAGCCACTTGCCCAACCTCACTTTTCTCAACAGCGGTTTTGATCTCTTCACCCCACCTCACTGCTGTGTCTTTTCCCTGTGATTTGTTCTGAACTTGGTGGCGAAGAGAAGCTCCAACATAGTAAGGAGTATTATTCAGTTCTCTTCCTGAAAATTCTCTGCTTTTGCTGCCTCTGCAGGTTTTGGGTCTTTGGGGATAGCAAAAAGTAGAAAGCCCTTTTCTGTCTGAAGATCTATAGAAGTCTGGACTTGAGCTTAGAGCAGAACTCAAGATCCTGCACGGCCCAAGGCCCCCATTCTTTGGATGATGAGAACAGTAATGGGGCCAGGGAAGGGTCATGATCCTAGGAAGGTAGCTGGTCAGAGATCCCACCTGCTGGGTGGGCCCTTTTGCCCCCAGGGCTTCCCTCAACTACCTGGGTGGCTGCAGGCTGTCCTAGGGTCCCCAGATTGTTGGTGATGCTGGTGTCAGGCATTCAAACAAGATGATTAACATGATGATTACTTCACCCACATAAGAGAAAACTCAAATCAATTCAAGGTAGGGAGAGGGGGAATGAAGGAGGGGAAAAGGGAGGGAGGGGGATAGATATGCCCCCACTTAATGGGCACAATGTTAGGGTATATGGCATACCTCTTGGTGGGGAGACACAATTATAAGAGGGGCTCTACCTAACAAATGCAAACATTGTAACCTATTTCTTTATACTGCTAAATTAACCTAGAATACAAAAATGGGTCTACTGGGACTTGCTCCTCCAGCCCAGGCCCTGAGGTGCAGGGTAACCTTGTCATCTGTGCACAAAAGAAGGCGAGGTCTTCATTGCTATTCTGGCTGTGTTGCTCTCTGTACCTCACATGAACTCCCTTTATGGAAAGTGAAATGGATATGGCTGATCTGGGGCTTCCACCCCAGGCCTTCCTTGCGCCTGATGCCAGTGTCAGGGTGTGGGAGGCTAGCATGGCTCTTCTGACGGAAGAGCCCTCCTGAGAGGTAGCCCCCACCTACCCAGTGTTGCACTGCTAGACCCTGTGCTCCTGCCCACTGCATGGCAGACGCGGGTCTTTCAGGGCTCTGCACCTTTGCTTGCTGTTCTCGCCATCTACATGCCTTTCCTCCTCTTTGACCTGGAGTACTTGTATTTAACCACCAAGGCTCAATGCAAATGCACTTTCCCATGAAAGCATGTCTAGCCATCCTTCCTTTGTGGTTCTCTAGCATGCCTCTAGAATAACAATTTTTATTTTACTGAAAACTTTAAGCCTCTTGGTCCTACCTAGGTACAAATATGTTTTGTTTGGACAGCATTGTGATTTTAGAAAGCTTGAATGTAGATAGAACCTGTCCACTCTGGTTTGCCGTAGACCCACCACCTCCCTATTGCATTACACCACGCTCCATAGTACTTTGTTTTCTTGCCCTGATCCTGAAGGCACTTGTGTTTGCAACCTCCTTTGGAAGGTCTGGCTCCAGCAGATGGCTAATTCGAGGATCTTCCCCTTTACATTTGGGTTCTCCAGAGAAACAGAACCAATTAGAGAGAGAGAGAGAGAGAGAATGAATGTGGTTATATATATGTATACACACATAATAAATTACAATATAATGTATATATGTATGTGTGTATACGTGTGTGTATGAGTTGGCCCATGTGATTATGGAGGCTGACAAGTCCCAAGATCTGAAATTGGCAAACTGGAGACCTGGAAGAGCTGACAGTATAGCTCCATTTCGAGCCTGAAGACCTGAGAACCAGGAGAGCTGATGAGTTCAAAACCCAGCAGGTGCAAGACTTAGGAAAAGCCAGTGTTTCAGTTTGAAGACAGGCGGGCAGGAAGAATTCCTTCTTACTTGAAAGAACGTCAACCTTTTCATTCTATCCAGGGCTTCAGCTGATTGGTGCTTCCTCCCCGCGCCCCCCCCCCCCACACACACACTGGGCCACTTGCTTTTCTCAGCCTGCTGATTCAGATGCTAGTCTTATCCAGAGACACCCTCACATACCCACCCAGGACACCCTCACACACCCACCCATTTAACCAAATGTTGGGCACCTGCTGGACCAGTCAAGACATAAAATTGACCATCCCATCACCCCCAAGATTTGTATCTCCTGGTTGTTCAATCAAACACAAATCTAGGTATTATTGTGACAGGATTTTGCAGGTGTAAGTGATGCTAGGGGTTTTAAGATATGGAGATTATTCTGGATTATCTGTATGTGCCAAAGCTAATTGTATGAGCCTGTAAAAGCAGAGAACCTTCTCTGGCTGGAGTCAGAGAGGTGCAGTGGCAGAGAAAGTCACAGAGAAGCCAAGTATGAGAAGAATTTAGCACATTGTTGCTAGTTCTGAGATACAGGTGGCTACCACATGCCAGGGCCTCTAGGAGCTAAGGGAGGCCCCTCCCTGAAAGTGGGCAAGGAAATGGGGATCTCAGTCCCACTGCTGCCAAGAAACTAGGTCAGCCCAACACCTGGATACTTACAGAAGTGGATTCTTCCTGGAGCCTGCAGGGGGACATGCAGCTTGATGGCACTTGATTTTAGCCTGCTGTTGGATTTCTGATCAATAGAAACTGTGAGATAATAAATTCATGTTACTTTAAGTTGCTAAATTTGGGGTAATTTGTTATGACAACAATAGAAAACGAATGCATGGAAGTTCCATGCCTTTCTCATCTTCACCCTCCCTGCCCTCTACACAATGCCTGACGCATAGTAGGTACTTATGACATGTCTGTCATCTGACCAAATTAAGCAAATCCCCAGTGGCAAAACCTAGACCCACTTACCACTCAGTGAGATATTTTGATTCTATTTCTGATTCTGTATGTGGGGCTCAGAATAGGAGGGGCTGATTGGCATTGAGGTGATGGACAGCCCAATTTAAATCTCTAGTTGGGAAAATTTGGGTGAATCATTGTTTTCTGCAGCAGATAACACCTCGGTATGTGTGTTCCATAATTTGTGGAAGTGGATTCCAATTTAGAGAGTTCCTCACAAAAAAAGGAAACTGATTTATCTTTGTAAGGTCTTCTTTTTCTTTTCTTGATGATGATGAATATCTGCAGTTCCATAAGAAGACAGTGGGACAAAACCCACGTGGCACTCCTCTTGGAGGTAGGACACAGTCACAAGAGGGACTTTATCTAACACTTGCAATCAGTGTAACCTAACTCTCTGTACCCTCAATGAATCCCAAATAATAAAAATGTTTTTTAAATTTTTTTTAACGTTAAAAAAATAGAAAAGAAAACAAAACCCACGTGGCAGGTTGTGGTGGCAGAACAGTCCTGTTTCTTCAGAATCTTATGGCTTAGGAAGGGTGGTATGATTATGAGATGCCCACAGGTGATCATAGCACAAAGCAGTGATGTCATAGGATGGAGAATAGGGCAAGGAGCATGGGATGGCAGAAAGCAGTCTGGACAGGAGGACAGACACCCTGATGTCTACTCCCCTCTTTGTTGTATAACCTCTGAGCCTCCGTTTCCTTTTTGTATGGATCTACTCTGGGTTCTTCCAGCTCTAGGATCTGATGATATCACCTACACCAAGAATTCTGATATTGACCCCTTGAGCCCCAGGAAGGTTCAATCTGATGATATGATACTGATTCATACATTGTTTTAAACAGGCGTCCTCAAACTATGGTCCATGGGCCACAGGCAGCCCACCTAGGACATTTATCTGGCCTGCCGGGTGTTTTTGCCGCTGCTGCCTGTCCTGCTTAGCAGAGGACTGATCCCAGGGCCTGCAGTCCGGCCCTCCAAAATTCTGAGGGACAGTGAACTGGCCCCCTGTTTAAAAAGTTTGAGGACCTCTGGTTTTAACCATCAAGGCACATAAGCATGTATAATACTTTGGAATTTTAAAGACTTGAATTATACGTTTTAAGTGTAAAAACAGTAGATAATTTTGCTATCACTTCTAAAACCTAAGTAACTAGAAAAGACTCTCAAGCAGCCCAGTGTTTTTTTTTTTTCTATTTCAGATTAATATGAGAGTACAAACAATTTGGTTACATTGTTTGCATGTGTTAGGTAAAGTCCCTGTCACAGTTGTGTCCCACATCCAAGAGGTGTGCCTTATGCCCTTACATTGTGTCCATTAGGTGGGAGCACACCCATTCCCCCTGCCCCTCTCCCTCTCCAAGTTGAATTCAATTGGATTTTGTCTTTTGTGAGTGTGTGTTAGATTATCTACTGGCTTCATAATGTATTGAGTATGTTGGATACTTGTTTTCTCATTCTTGTGATACTATACTAAGAAGAATGTGTTTCATCTCCATCCAGGTTAATACGAAAGATGAAAAGTCTCCATATTTTTATGGCTAAATAGTATTCCATGATCTACATATACCTCGATTTGTTAATCTATTCCTAGATTGATGGGCATTTAGGTTGTTTCCACATCTTGGCTATTATAAATGGAGCTGTGATAAACAATCTAGTGCAAATTCCTTGTAATGAAATGATTTTTTTTCTTCTGGGTAGATACTTAGTCATGGGATTGTAGGATCAAGTGGAAGGTCTAATTTGAGTTCTCTGAGGATTCTAGTTTGCAGTCCCATCAACAGTGTAAAGGAGTTCCCATCTCTCCACATCCATGTCAGCATTTGTAGGTTTGTGACTTCATGCTGTGCAGCTCGGTGGTTTTCTAACAAAATTATTTAGTGCTGAGAAACCCTTTCATCAAGTTATCACCCAACAGCATTCCCAGGATGACCAAGGAGGAAATGCCTTGAGCTCTGTGGTGTACATTCTGGAAATCACGATATAGCCTATGTAGAAACAAAGAAACTGAGGTCCAGAGAGGACCATCTGATATAAGGTGAGTGGCATAGTCAGGGCATGGACCCCACATTCTTGACTCCAAGAGCAGTGTTCAGTCAGTCATGCTACCTCCTACCAACACACAGAGGAGGGTAAGTAAGAGTATCGGCTGGGAAAGCAACTTCATTTTCACTTTCCTGTTCTCTTTATTCACAGGCAGAAAGAGATAGATGAAAATGGGGATTAGGTCCATTATCCCTCAGCATATGTCGGTGTTAATAAGTGTGTTCTTTGTAGATTCATTAATCCACTGTTTGGAACTGAAAATGAGTATTTCAGATGCTTAATGTGATATTCTAGATGCTCTGAGAACCAAGTCCCCCCTGAGAGAGTGTTCTTTAATCTTTCTAAATGGTCCATAATGGAACCTCCGGGTCTGCAATGGGGAACAGTCTGTTTTGACTTATTGACAAGATCTTTCAAAAAAGACCTCATTAAAAAAGTGTCCCAAATGATATCACTAAAGCTTATCCTCTTTATTCTATGATGCTCTTTTAAAAAATGTAACTTTAAATGGTTTTCTCTTTATAAGAAAAAAAAGAAAGGGATTTTTGACAAAATTAACTATGAGCTGATTTAAATATACTGTCTATCTTAGCAATACAATTTAAATTATCGATGATGATTTATAATTAAATTTTTACTACTTGTAGAATTGTGTTGAACCTCAATAATTTGCATCTGTTTTCAGGAAGAAAAATTGAGGCCCTGATAAGGAATGTGACTATTCCCAGGTTATGTTGCAAGTTTGGGGTATAACCCAGACAATAATCTTGCTCTCCTGATGTGCAGACTAAGGCACTGTTCGTGAAGCTAGGCTTCAGAACTGGCCCAATATAATTCTAAGAGTGCTGTAGTAACACTGCAGCCTTTTAAATAGTATCAGAGGGCTCAGTGCCTATGGCTCAATTGGCTAAGGCGCCAGCCACATACACCTAAGGTGGCGGGTTTGAATCCCCAGCCTGGGCCTGCCAAACAACAATGATGGCTGCAACCAAAAAATGGCCTGGCGTTGTGGCGGGCGCCTGTGGTCCCAGCTACTTGGGAGGCGGAGGCAGGAGACTCGCTTGAGCCCAGGAGTTGGAGGTTGCTATGAGCTGTGATGCCATGGCAATCTACCCAGGGGGATAGTTTGAGGTTCCGTCTCAAAAAAAAAAAAAAGAAAAAGAAAAAAGATTCAAAAGAAAACATTACAAATGACAGTGTCTCTGACGAAATGTGGTCATGCAGTTCAAGGGGAAGACACCATTGACAAAATTTTAGAAGTCCTAATATAGATGAAAAGTAA
>CAUYQV010032196.1:0-11864 GCA_963574575.1 Galagoides demidoff
ATGACAGTGGAACTTTAATGGGGATTGCATTAAAATTATATATCGCTTTGGGTAGTATGGACATTTTAACAATGTTGATTCTTCCCAGCCATGAGCATGGTATGTTTTTCCATTTGTTGACATTCTCAGCTATTTCTTTCCCACTCTTTTTTATTATACCAATTCTTTGCCCATGTTACTTTGCTGACTTCAGTTCCTGACCTCTCTAGAGTTGGAAAATGGAAAGGAAGAGAATCAGGAAATACTGGGAAGTTCTGACCTGTCTGGAATGGCCACCCACTGCTGTCCAGTGCCCTCCAGACCCCCAGTGTGTACAGCCCCCTTTTCTCTCTGGGGCACTGCTGTGGGCACCCTGGTGCTCCTGCCCTTCAGTTCCATGGTGACATCTTTTCTGAGTTGTGGCTCTCTCCTCTACAGTCATCCTTGGCCACAGTTTTTCTTCCTGAGGCTCAGTTACTTCTCTCAAAGGGCCTGTTAGGCAGGATTTGTGATCCTGCTATGCTGGTTCAATCTGGCACCGACAGACTTCATCTGTCCACAGTTTCCTCATCCATTTCCTCTGCCAGACTCTGAAAACACGGCCACCCGTCCTCCCTCTGTACTGAGGCATAAGCCAGCTGCTTCTTGCCTTCAGATGCTTCTGTGTGGAAATGGATGTCCGCCACACAGTCTCCAAACAAAGGGGATGCACACACATGACTCTCTGGATGGTGGAGTCTCTCTTAACAGGTACAGGGCAGTGAGCCGAAACCTCTGACCCTTTTTCATGGTGGGGAGGAAATATCTTCCTGACAGAGTCTCATCAACTTTTTCTCAACTGTGTACGCAGTGTGTATGCATGGGATTTAAGAATTATGGAGCAACTGAGTAGCCACCTACTTGGTGACCCATTGTGAATTCACTGTGGCCTCTGATGTCCACAGTCAGCCAGCCTCAAACAAAACTGAGACAAGACTCACTCTTAACAGCAAAGTATAGATATAAAAAATCAAATTATTCCTGGAAATTCAAGATGTGTTTACAGAAATAAATACATTATAGAAAACTTAAAGGAGGGAAGTACAGAAATGTAGATAGGAAGGAATATGCCACATAACTCCAGGAATAACAGAGATTCAGCAATGAATCCTTTTGATTTATTTATACCCAGTTATTTTTTATTCCAGGCATATGGCTCTTACATGTCATGATAATACTCTATACATGGACTCCCACCGGGATTTCTTTTGACTTACCTCTGGTATTTTCCATGTTACTCTAAATAGGTTAACAGGGATGAACTAGCACAATCTGTCTTACTCTCCCTCCTCTGTCAGACACGAGATCAGTTCCAAATGCCAGCAGCTAACACCAGTGCCATCAACACTCTTCCTCAGCACTGTCTCCTGGGATTACCGTCGAGGAACAGAGTATAATTATTGCCTTAACAGGAAACCCTCAAGCTGGGAACTGGTCAGACACATCAGAGGGCAAAGCCCAATCCAGTGGCAACTCCTAAGACTTTCAGAGGCTACAGAAGAGCCCAGGGCACGAGGACACTCGTCTGGTGGGTAATTTTATGTTTTGTTTTTTTTGCTAAAATAATCATATTCAGTTTATAGAACTGAAGACAGGAAACCACTCAGAGACCCTGTTCTTTAGTTTAAGATGGTGAAACCTCGAAAGCTCAGATGCTGTGCAGGCCACAGAAAATTAGCTATGGGGCAGCAAACTGCAGGGCTCACCCGTAAGGGTTGAGGAGTCACTGCTCAGTCATGCCTCACCGAGGAGTCCATCCTCAGGGAGGCTCATCAGTCTGCAGACAAAACTACAGGATGTTCGGGTAATTAGAATTTCAGATAAACAGGAATATGCTTCTGTATATGCCCCAAATATTGCACAGAACATAATTCTCCTAAAACATCATTTGCTGTTTACTGAAATTCTACTTCCCTGTATTTTATGTGACAACTCAAGCCTCACCCGACTGCTGCCATCCAGGGTGGGGGGCAGGACTGCTACAGTCTGGACCCCTCAAGAACAACCAGGGGTCTAGAGTTTCTTGTGAAATATTCTGATTCCCAAATTCTAGCAACTAGTTCAAAATGTTTTAAAAACACATGTTGGGGCCAGATAGCGGCAGCAGGCTGTCAGTCGGGGACCTGCTGACTGCAGGGGGTGTGACTGCAATACAGCAGCCAGGCCACACATGCCTGTCATCCAGAGGACAGTGAGTATCAATCTCCCCTTTTTTAGTGCCTGAGATTTTCTGAGAGCTAGTGTGGACAGGAGAAGGATGGGGAAAAAGCCATGTGGTCACAGTACTTCCAGAGAAAGTTGCAAAAAGGGAGGGAAAGGTCATAATAATTTTGGGAAAAGATATTTTGTATACCAAAGCTGCTACTTCCTACTTGCCTATTCAGGTAGAGACTGTGGCCTAGGAAAGTCATGGTGTGTCCTTAAAGTTTAGATGTGTTTCACTGACCAGTCAGGGCAACCATTTTCTATTTTTTTCTTTTTGACAGAGTCTCACTTGGTTGCCCTTGGTAGAGTGCTGTGGCATCATAGCTCACAGCAACCTCAAACTCTTGGGCCCAAGTGATTCTGTTGCCTTAGCCTCCCAAATACTTAGAACTTTAGGCACCCGCCACAACACCAGGGTATTTTTAGAGAAGAGGTCTCATTCTGGCTCAGGCTAGTCTCGAACCCATGCGCTCAGGCAATCCACCCTCCTCGGCTTCCCAGAGTGCTAGGATTACACTCATGAGCCACTGTGCCTGGCCCCAGGCCAACCATTTTAATGGAAAATGCTATCAAGGAAAGCAAAATATTGTTTCTTGATTTAAACCCCACAAAGGAAAACTCCAAAGAAAAAAAGTTGATTCGAGTTAGCATTTATTAGAATAAAGCTAATTGTAGCTTCATTTAGAAGCTGTTTGTTAATTCCTTATGCTTAAGTTTCCTCATTACTAATGTTGAGACACTTTAAATTGGAAAATCTTCTGCATCGCATCTAGGCAAGAAGGTGTGCAAGCCCCAACTTCCTAATTAAAATAAAACAAGGGCTCCCTAGCCAGCGTGAGGAGACACTTAGAGGGTTATCAAGACACATGTCATGAGGGGCAGCCCTGAAAGTGGTAGGCAGGTGTCTGAGCAGCTGCTGAGTGGGGTTCAACGGGTGGTGAGGGGCTGTGCTGACTGTTCACTGGGCCTGGGCTATGCTGACCGATCACCCAGCTTTGGCGCCTCCACACGAATTGTCAGCAGGGGCAGTTTTACGGCTCAAACTGTTCTGGTCCTGTGCAATAACTCCAGATGCAGTGTCCTGGATATAGTTCCCAGAATTAGATATTCAGCATACAGAAGTAATTCTTCCTTTTGCTAGAATAGAACTCACATTGTACACATTGTAACAAGGAGGAGCAATGCTCCTGATCATCTTTACCTGGGGTGTGAGCCTTCAGTTCTGAGCTGAATTCCAGATTTTGTGGTCAGTTGCTTAATGTTTTAAAAACGACTGAGTATAAATATGTATCCAATCAGGGATAATATTAACAATCTACCTTCCAGATGGCACGAATAGTGACCAATCCAATGAACACCAACTCAATCAAATAGACATTTCATGTTAAAAACAGCTGTGTTCCTACATCAGTCCATAAGCACTGTTTATAATTCAGGAAGAAAAAATTAAGTCCAGACTCTGCCTGAAAAAACTATTTCCTTTAACTGATGTTTACATGAGAAGGCACCTCCCTGATACAGTGTTAACACACCTATTGTTTTGTTCCCTGGCTCAGGGAAGAAGAGGGGAAAAGCACAAAGGGAAGGTCACAACATGCAGCTGTCTTCTCCACTTACTGTGTGGGCAGTATGTTGGTGTGGTTTGCAAAGCAGGTGCAAGCCACCCCCTAGTAACCCCTTCCCCTCTCCAGTAACCACACCCACCTCCAGAGTAGCTGCCAGGCATCTCCCTCCCAGAGAGGCCATCCATTCACCATTTCACCTACACTGGAATTTGTGCTGCCCTTATGATTTGCTTTGACCAACAGTGGAACGTTATGTGGCTCCTGAGCCCTGGCTCCAAGAGGCCCGCCTGCTTCTACATTTTCTTTGGAACTTGCTGCCCCATACACACTGGCCCATGCTGCTGCTGGGTGGTGCTGGCACATGAACTTCCAGCCCAGCCATGATGAACCTGGCCAGGTCAGCAGAGCCACCCCAGCTGACACTGCGGATTTGTGGGACATAATAAGTGATGGTTGTTTAAATATTTGGGGTGGTTTGTTGTGCAGTAATAAATAAGGAATACGGTTGGCCTGGCTAATAGGGGAGAAAAAAAGCAGAAACGATGGTTTTGTTATCAAGAACAGAGATATGCTAATGTCCCAAATTACACAGAAGTGTCAGGAATATTTCAGAGATGGAAGCCACTTTTCACTCTTGTAGCACTGAGGTTGACATAAAGTAGCTGTGTGAATAAAAACAAGTTGGGTTGGGGCTAAAAATTGTTTTTGTGCTACAGGCAGAAATAACCCCTATATTATTGTTCTCATTAATGTTATAGATAAAAATAGGTAAAAATCATACTTTCAGAAAATTTTTCAATACATATACCAATGTACTATGTGAAAATCTTCTAAAATTGAAATTGGCCTAATAAAAAGATATTTCTTATGTGACATTTCATAATAAATGTGTATCCATGGTATCACTTTAAATGCCATTTACCAAGGATCACTCTGGAAAGAGACTGACCTTTCTCTGCATTCAAATGGAAATATTTGAGTCTTCATGGAACTCTTGATTTAAATGGCATTGATTTTTGAACAAATGATAACAAGAATTGGAGTGGCACCCATAGCTCAGTGGGTAGGGTGCCGGCCACACACACTGAAGTTGGCAGGTTCCAACCCAGCCCAGGCCAGCTAAACAACAGTAACAACTGCAACAAACAATAGCCAGGCATTGTAGCAGGTTGCCTGTAGTCCCAACTGCCTGGGAGGCTGAGGCAAGAGACTTGCTTAAGCCCAAGAGTTTGAGGTTGCTGTGAGCTGTGACATCATAGCCCTCTACTGAGGGCAACACAGTGAGACTGTCTCAAAAAATAATAATAATAAAAATGATAACAAGAACTGGCATTGGGTGGCACCTGTGACTCAAATTGTAGGGTGCTGGCCCCACATGCTGGAGGTGGTGGGTTCAATCCTGGCCCCTGCCAAAAACTGAAAAACAAATTAATAAATTAAATAAAATAAATAAATAAAATTTACCAAAAAAAAAGTTAAAAAAAAAAAAAGAACTGGCATTGACTATTTCAAGATATATATATATATATATATTTTTTTTTTTTTTCCTCCTAGAATGTCAAGATGATACAGAATTAGAGCTGAAAAGTTGTCACTAAGGGTAAAAACTGCATGAAGTTGAGGACAGTGAGACACTTGAACTTGAGCAACCATCAAGGGGACTGTTATTTCAGAAGAATTCCAAATGAGATGGTCATGACTGATTCATGAGCCCGCGGGCCTGACTGACGATGACCTATCAGCTCGGCTTTTGCTGACGTCGCCAAAGTCCGTCCTGGAGACACCACACACAGAAGGCAGAGCACCTTCCCCGGGAGCCAGGGCTAAAGCACCAGACAGCCTGGGAGATGAAGAAAAAGAATAAAACGAAGGGCTGTCCTGCGTGTGCAAGCGCGTGCCTGTGCATGCACGGATGCGCATGTGCAGTCCTCTGTAGGAGCACATGTGCGTGCCCGTGTGCGCATGTGCGAGCCTGTGTACGTATGCAGTGTGCACATGCGCATGTGTGGCTTTGCGATGCTGTGGCAGACGGGTAGCACAGGGCACTTGGGCTGAGGGCGTCGGTACCCCACAGTCTCCTGAGACAGTCCCAGCCTGTGCCACTCACAAGTTCCAGCAGTGACACTGCAGTCATCAGGAGACCTCAGGCAGCGGGACAGGCCACGAGGCCAGGAGCTAATGGAACAGCTGCAGGGAAACCTGCCCCTCCCAGTCAGGGGAGCTAGTGTCAAGACGAAGGGGAGGGGAGGGGGTTATCTAAGGTCTGTGGTGTGAGGCAGGTTCACTGAAGCTTCTTTAGTTACCTTAGTCTTCATATGTGCAACAGAGAATTTGTCTTCTAAATCTACTCCTCTTTTTCTCTCTTCTATGGAACTATCACCCATCTATTCAAGAACGAAACATGAGAACCATCCCGCACGCTTATGATACCATTTGTTACTAAATTATGCCCTCCTCTTTTTTTCTTTTTCTTTTTTTTGCTACATATCAATTTTTTCCATTCCCACTACTAGTGATTTGGGTACACTATTTGAATTTATACAGAGCTACATATAACTTACATGGTGTGTCTCATCTTTGCGTCAGCTCATTATTGGCCCTGATTCCATTGTCAGCAGAGCCAGCTTCCTACCATAAAATCTCATCACATCAGGATAAAACCTTCAAAGTTTTCCTGTCCTATTCCCGCTTTTATATGCAATCATAAATCATTCCACACAGATAAAAATCTATAATATTTTTAAAATATATATAAAGGGAAAGTACTTCTTATGCCAGCAGGTTACCATCGATGTTCTATACAGTGTTTTTCAACCTTTTTTTAATCTCACGGCACACTGGAACCTACAGATAAACTTCTGCAGCACATTTAAATTGTGTTGCTCAAAAAAAAAAAAAGATTAAAAAAAAACATACTTACAGTGCTTTTAACTTCTTTCAAATTTTCGTGGCACACTGGTTGAAGATCACCGTTCAAAAGATTGTTTTTCCATATAAAAGTGATGTATTTCATAATACTATTTGAAGATCTCCCTACTCTCTCAGTTTGTATTATTGATTTTAGTAAATGATTCTGAATTATCCACCATGCAATTGAGTATTAATTTTTCTAATTTATAGCCTAAATATCCACCCTCCCCATTTCCAAGAGAGAACCAAGGTTAGTCTCTAACTGATTCTCTAACATATTTCTCTTCTGCTAACTGTGGGTACTTCGTGTGTGCTCATGTTCACTCCTTCGTCAGGGCTCACAGGCACAACGTGGCCAGCAGTGTCATGGGCATTGAAAGGATTTCAGACAGTTTATGAAATAGATGCCAAATGGGAGGAACACACAGAATGATTTGGAAAAACACAGGAAAGCACAGAAAGCACTGAGAAACACTATATACTTGTTAGTTTAAAGAAGCAAGGACAGGTCAGGCAGAAAGAGGGTAAATACCATCTCAGGCTGCATCTTGAAACACAGAGGAGCAGGGCAGGGTAGCAATTGGAACTGTAGCAGAAATTGTGCCTGCAACTAAACCCTGGTAATGGGGTAAACACTGACACTTACAAAACACATGACACTGCCTTTGAGTGAATAAGAAAGCACTAAAAATTAATGAAAACTATAGTTAAATATTATTTCTTTGACGCTATTGAGAGTTGTTCTATTTTTGGAACAACAAAAAAAAAAGAACAAAGTTTAGAGAACTAAAGTATGTACCTTACGACCACTCTGACCAGGTAGTGCATCTATAGGTACGTAGAGTCCCACACCGCGCTCATGCTGACTGTACGCTGACTCCCCTGTGACTTTGGTAATGTGTGTCTGTCATAATTACATCTGCAATTAGGTATGCATGGGAGTTCTTCACGTCACCATACAATATTACCAAGTTTAGAGAAATTACGAGAACCAAGAAATTTAACGTTTATAAAACAAAAGGGAAAACAGCTGTAAGAGATGGTATTCAAATGGACAGGTCTGAGGGAAACCAGATGTTGCTCCAGTTTACTTCCCGTCTCTCCCTGGCAGTGATGAAACTTCTGAACTCAGACATTAGCCTGGGTTATACAGTCAAGAACAGGCTTGTGGCCCAAGACTTTGTCTCAAAATATGTTGGTAAAAATCTACTAGCTTTTTATCACACATCACATATGTCAGATCTTCATTTGTGTGACTTTTGATTCCTGAGTTTAGAAAATACTGCAAAATGCTTACTCAAAAAGTATTCATATCTGGCCAGATTATAACAAGAAATTATTTTTCAGGATCATCAAAATTGAATCCAAGCAATGAGAGCTGTCCTTGGCAACACTTAAGGGAAATGAATTATATAATCAAGGTTATAATGTGCACAGCACACTTCTTACTCCAATATTACAGGAGTTATCTTACAAAAGAATGATTTAAAAAAATGATGATAATCATTCAGCTCATTTAAAAAAAACAAAATAAGTAAAAAAAATGTGGGGGGTATAAAGTAGAAAAAATTATAGAAAATTAACAAAACCAAAATATCTTTAAAAGGATTAATAAGGGCCAGGCATGGTGTCTCACGCCTGTAATCCCAACCCTTGAGAGGCCAAGGCAGGTGGATTACCTGAGTTCCCAGGTTTGAGACCAGCCTGAGTGAGACCTCATCTCTAAAAATAGCTGGGCATTGTGGTGAGTACCTGCCTTACGTGGGAGGCTGAGGCAAGAGAATTGCTTAAGCCCAGGAGTTTGAGGTTGCCGTGAGCTATGACACCACGGCACTCTGCCAAGGTGACAAAGAGAAACTCTGTTTCCAAAAAATAAATAAATAATAAAATGAATAAATAAATAAAATGATTAATAAGTTAGATGTCTGATAATACCAAACAAAGAAAAAGAGAAAATCAAATAAACAAAATCAGACAGAAGAATGAATAACGGAAGGAGAGAGAGCAGGGTGGGGTGCCGGGGCTGAGGGAGCAGGGGGCTGAGTGCTGTGGTCAAAGGTGTGAAAATGTGACAGTGAGGAGCCACAGAGATGCTGGGTAGCTGCTGTGTGGTGACCACTTCAAAAGTGTCTCAAAACATTGAATTATAGAACTTCCACATATAGCATTTCTATATGTCTAAAAAAAGTCACGAAATAAATAATTTCAAAGACAAAGAAGAATGAATAATCATAGATACAGCAGAGATGTAAAATATAAGGAAATAAAATCATGAACAGTTATTTTACAGTAAGTTAGAAAATTTGGATTAAATACATTCACTTTGGCAAAATACGGTGTCAAAATTGGCTCCAGACAAAACAGGACTTAAATATGTCAATAATGTTTAAACATGCTGAAATATTAGTTCAAGATCCTCTCAAGAAAAGCCCCCTTCTTGATCATTTTACCTCTGGGCTCGAGGCCCATGTGTCACTTGCATCACTAATAATTAAATTGATCAAATGTAGATAATTTCAACATGTTTTTGTGGTGAAATGTATCAACTCCATCTAAAATGGTGTTTAATCTGCTTGAAGTAAACAGCAGCCTTCCTTGGTTTGCACAGTTCTATGGCGAAAATTATATTAAAATATGGCCATTAGATATTAAATACTTGATAAAAATAAATGCATATTTTGCTGCTTATTAATAAGTAAGATCAATAAATGATTCTGATATCTATCATAATTTTGAAAAAATGATAAGTTTTGTTATTTTGAAACATCTCTAAATTCTATTTTTGAAATAATAAGTACTGTTAATATTACTGTGGTCTGAGAACTATATTCACAATTAGGAAAAATACTAAAATTCAGTTTCAGGTTAATGAAAATAAATACATGGTTTTATCCCACCCAAATTTTGTGTACCCTAATTATTTCAATGAAACTCTTGATTCATAGAAACAGGTTTAAAATCCCAAAAAGCAAATTACTTAACCAGTTCTACTTCAATTTTCTTATCTGTAAAATAGTAATAACGATAGTACCTACCATGATGCATTGTTGAAAAAAACAAATTAATGCATACAAATATAAATAATAAACAATTCCAAGCTGATTTAATGAAACTAATGAGATTATCCAAAACCAGATAAAAACAATATATAAAAACAGTCACATGCCGATTTCACTACACCTAGATAACTCTTAAATAAATGTGTCCATAAATGGTAGGCCATGCTCAGTGTGTGAGCCAAGGTCAGAAAACTTATTAGTAATATTTAGCACATTAATATACTCAAAGATAAAAATCATAATTATCTCAATAGACTCATAGAAAAGCAGTCATCTAAGTTCAGCATTTATTTAGGACAAAAACTCTAGCAAAATATATTATAAGAGAACGTCTTTAACTTGAAATAGGCTATAATTCCAAAAAGTACATTAAAAATTATACTTAATGGAGAAGATACATCTAAAAGCTAGGGATTAGCAAGGGCATCCCCTGTCACTGCTACTATTATCAGAGTCTAAGTAGTTAAATAAGCACATTAAAGTAAGTAAAAGGCATAAGAGTATTAAGGAAGAGCACTGCTATGTAGAAAAATCAGCAGAATAGAAATACCATTAATATCAATAATAAATAAATAAATTTAAGCATGCTTGCTGAAATCAAGATATACATTAAAAATAAATTGAATTTCTCTTTATGAAAAATAGCCAAATATACAGAAAATAGTAGCATTTTATCAGTAGTAACAAAAACAAAGAGTTGTAATAGTAACAAAAATCAAAAGTATCTAGGAATTATCTCATAAAATTACTGAACCCTTTCTAAAGGGCACAAGGCCACAGAGGAAACTGAATCTCCCCAGTTAACAGACTAAGGACACATGGGAGGCCACATGTGCAGTGCGGAAAAGGCAAAGCATCTGTTTTCTCATAGAATATAGAGGGTTCTGAGAAGTGAATACCCTTGATGTGATAACTAGAAAAAAAATGCACCCTAAAAATTTCTCTAAAAATGTGGTGCTGCAGGCAGAAGCAGTGGGAAATGCCTTTTCAAAGGGAACCTGGTCTCTTCCCTGAGTCTAAGGTGACCAGATGTCCCGCCTTTGGCAGGACAGTTCTGATTTTTAACAATTTGCCCTGTGTCCTGTGGTACTTTAAAAAAGTCCCAATTTTTGAAAAGAGTGTACAATAAGCTAGGGAATAGTGGGAGAACAGGAAGGGAATATACAGTTTTCAGCTGCCATGTGGCTATTTCGCCAGGATATGAGTTTCATATTATTTTTGTTAATTTTATAATGTTAAACTTTAACAATAACAAATAATTGCTGAGAACTGATTATTGAGAACTGCTTATCAAAGTTCACATTGTCTATCAGTTGTTAGAATTAGACCACCATTGTTTAAACTTAATGAACAATGGCATTTTTTGGCATTGGCAACAACGAAAACATTTTATAACTATCTCTCAGAGGATTGTGCTGCGTGCTAGTGCTAGTGAAACAAGTGATGTCAACAAATCAGATATTCAGATAATTTAGATAAGTAATTTATTTATTTATTTCATGAATTTAGCAGATGTACTCATATTATTTATATTTTATAGTGACAGCAAAAAGTCTAGTGCTAGCCTTGAAGGTGACACTTACAACTTACGAGGTATCATTATTAAAAAAAATATTGATAAGGAAAAGGTTAAATCTTGGGCATCAGCAAAAATCACAATAGAGAACAAATGGTTAGCAATATTTCATCATTTTGAAACAAACCATGTTCCGTACAACAATGCACTAAAAATTGTGGGATATGCGCTGTCCTTACCAGGAACTAATGCTGCAACTGAATGTGTTTTTTTTAACGGTAAATAAAGTGTGGACATCAGAAAAATCACAATTAAGTGTTAAGACTTTGAAAGCCATTTTATGTGTGAAATATAATTTAACAAATTCTTGTAAAAAATTTCATGACCTTTTAAACAATGACAGCAATCTACTAAAAAATTCACTCAAATGAGAAATATGCCAAAGAATAAAATATTATACATAATTTTTTAATGTATTATATTTGTAAATTGTAATATAAATTTAATGTATTATATTGTAAATTAAAAAATATATATCACAATACTATTTTTGTGTTCTATGAAAATTTTTGTTGCTCCATATAGACCAAA
>CAUYQV010032197.1:0-20338 GCA_963574575.1 Galagoides demidoff
TAAGTGATAACATAGATATATATTCCGATATAATGTTCTGCTGCTGTAGGATTTCCCACTTCAACTCTTTAATCTCTTCTTTTAAATTTTTTTATTGAATCGTAACTTTGTACATTGATGCATTTATGAGGTTCAGGGTACTGCTTTGATATACAATGTGAAATGCTTACATTGAACTGAGCAACATATCCATCACATTTATACTCATTTCTTAATAGTTTTGAAATGTACCATTGAATCAGGCACATTAGGTGAGGTCTCCCCAAATACCTTCCCTCCTCCCATATCCTCCCTCTCCTCCCCTCTCTCTCCTCTTCCCTCTACTTTCTGGACTATAGTTATGTTTTGTCATTTGTATGAGTGTGTAGGTGGTTATATATTGATTTCATAGTAGTATTGAGTACATTGGATACTTTTTTTCCCATTCTTGAGATACTTTACTAAGAATATGTTCCAGCTCCATCCAGGTTACATAAAAGATGTGAAGTTTCCATCTTTTTATGGCTGCATAGTATTCCATGATATACATATACCACAATTTGTTAATCCATTTATGGGTTCATGGGCAATTGGACTGTTTCCATTTCTTGGCTATTATGAACTGGGCTGCAATAAACATTATGATGCAAATGTCTTTGTTGTAAAATAATTTTTGATCATCTGGATATCTACATAATAGAGGAATTGCAGGATCCAATGGTAGGTCTACTTTTAGTTCCTTGAGCGTTCTCCAAAATTCTTTCCATAAAGGTCATATTAGCTTGCATTTCCACCAGCAGTGTAGAAGCATTCCCTTCTCTCCGCATCCATGCCAACATCTGTAGTTTTGGGATTTTGTGATGTGGGCTAATCTTACTGGAGTTAGATGATATCTCAAAGTGGTTTTGATTTGCATTTCTCTAATGATTAAGGGTGATGAGCGTTTTTTCATGTGTTTGTAGGCCATACAAGTGTCTTCATCAGAGAAGTTTCTGTTCAAGTCTCTTGCCCATATAGAAATAGGGTTATTTATTCTTTTCTTATTGATTAGTTTGAGTTCTCTATAGATTGTAGTTATCAGACCTTTGTCAAAAGCATAACCTGCAAAAATCTTCTCCCATTCTGAAGGTTGTCTGTTTGCTTTACTTACTGTGCTCTTGGCTATGCAAAAGCTTTTTAGTTTGATCAGATCCCAGTAATGTATTTTTGGTGTTGCTTCAATTGCCCGGGGAGGGGGCTCCTCCTCATAAAATATTCTCCCAGGCCAATTTCTTCAAGTGTTTTCCCTGCACTCTCTTCTAGTATTTTTGTAGTTTCATGTCTTAAGTTTAAATCTTTTATCCAGTGAGAATCAATTTTTATTAATGGTGAAAGGCAGGGGTCAAATTTCAGTCTCCTACAGGTTGCCAGCCAGTTCACCCAGCAACATTTCTTAAATAGGGAGTCTTTCCCCCACTGAATATTTTTGATAGGCTTGTCAATGATCAAATGACAATAAGCAGCTGGTTCATCTCTTGGTTCTCTATTCTGCTCCATAAATCTACTGCTCTGTTTTTGTGCTGTTTTGATCACTATAGATTTATAGTATAGTCTAAAGTAGGTGTCCTCAAACTATGGCCCATGGGCCGCATGTGGCCCACCTAGGACATTTATCTGGCCCACAGGGTGTTTTTGCTGCCACTGCCTGTCCTGCTTAGCAGCCAACTAGTCCTGGGGCCTGCAGTCCAGTCCTCCAACGGTCTGAGGGACAGTGAAGTGGCCCATTTAAAAAGTTTAAGGACCCCTGGCATAAAGTGTGGTGATGTGATACCTCCTGATTTGTTCTTATTTCTGAGTAATGTATTTGCTACTTGAGGTTTTTTTCTGATTGCATATAAAAAAAAGTACTATTTTTTCAAGTTCTTTAAAGTATAACCATGGTGCTTTAATAGGGATTGCATTAAATACGTAGATCTCTTTGGGTAGTATGGACATTTTAACAATGTTGATTCCTCCCAGCCATGAGCATGGTATGTTTTTCCATTTGTTAACATCTCCATCTATTTCTTTTCTCAGAGTTTCATAGTTCTCCTTATAGAGATCTTTCATATCCTTTTCCCAGATATTTCATCTTCTTTGGCACTATTGTAAAAGGAATAGAGTCCTTGATTGTTTTTTCACCTTGACAATTGTTGGCATATATAAAAGCTACTGACTTGTGAGTATTGATTTTGTATCCTGAGATGCTGCTGTATTCCTTGATCACTTCTAAGAGTTTTAAAGTTGAGTCCCTGGGATTTTCCAGGTATAGGATCATATCATCAGTGAAGAGTGAGAGTTTGATCTCCTCTAACCCTATTTGGATACCCTTGATCACCTTCTCTTGCCTGATAGTGATGGCTAAGACTTCCATTACTATGTTGAATAGCAGTGGAGACAGTGAGCATCCTTGCTTCATTTCTGATCTGAGTGGAAATGTTTTCAATTTTACACCACTTAATATGATATTGGCTGTGGGTTTGCTGTAGATGGCTTCTATTAGTTTAAGAAATGTTCCTTCTATGCCTATTTTCTTAAAAATTCTGATCATAAAAGGATGCTGGATATTATCAAAGACTTTTTCTGTGTCAATTGAGAGAATCCTATGGTCTTTGTTTTTTGTTTTATTCATCTTTTGTATTATATTTATAGATTTGTGTATGTTGACCCAACCCTGTAACCCAGGAATAAAACCCATTTGATTGTGGTGTATAATTTTTTTGATGTGTTGTTGAATTCTGTTTGCTAAGATCTTATTGAATATTTTTGCATCAATATTCATTAATGATATTGGTCTATGATTTTCTTTTTTTGTTGGATCTTTTCCTGATTTGGGTATCAGGGTAATATTTCCTTCATAGAATGTGTTGGGAAGTATTCCTTCTTCTTCTATGTTTTGGAAAATGTTGTATAATATAGATACTAGTTCCACTTGAGAGGTTTGATAGAATTTGGTTGTGAAGCCATCTGGTCCTGGACATTTCTTTTTAGGGAGATTTAGTATTGCTGATGCTATTTTAGTGGTTGATATAGGTCTATTAAAGTTTTCTAATTCTTTCTGGTTGAGTCTAGGAAGGTGGAGTGCTTCCAGGTATTGGTCCATTTCTCAGATGTCATAGTTCTGGAAATAGAGATTTTTGTAGTAATCATTGAGGATTTCTTGAATTTCTGAAGTGTCTGTTGTTATTTCTCCTTTATTGTTTTTGATAGATAATATTAGAGATTTTATTTTTCTATTTCTGGTTAGGATGGCCAAAGGTTTATCAATTTTGTTACTCTTTCCAAAAACCAACTTTTTGTTTTGTTGATCTTCTAAATGATTCTTTTGTTTTCAATTTAATTTAATTATGCCCTAATTTTGGTTATTCCTTTCCTTCTGCTGGATTTTGAGTTGCAATATTCTTCCTTTTCCAGTTGCTTGAGATGATCCATTAAGTTGTTGGCTTCATCTCTTTCTGTTTTCTTGATGAAGGCTTCCAATGCTATAAATTTCCCTTTTAGGACTGCCTTTGCAGTATCCCACAGGTTAGGATAATTTGTGTCTTCATTATTATTTTGTTCCTAAAATTTGGTGATTTCCTTCTTAATCTTGTCTTTGACCCAGCTATCATTCAGCCTAAGATTATTTAGCCTCCATTACTTTGTTTGAGTATGAAGATTCCCATTGCTGTTGAGTTCAACTTTTATTCCATGGTGGTCTGAGAGGATACAAGGAATAATTTATACATTTTGAAATGTGCTGAGGTTAGACTTGTGTCCTAGGATATGATCTATTTTGGAGGATGACCCGTGGGCTGATGAGAAGAATTTAGTTTTATTTGGGTGAAATGTTTTGTAGAGGTCTGTAAGGTCCATTTGTTCTTGGGTCAGGTTTAAGTCTAATATTTCTTTTTTTAGTTTCTTCTTAGAGAATCTATCAAAACTGTCAAAGGGGTTTTAAAATCTCCAACTATTATAGTGCAGGAAGATATCAAGTTGTTCATATCCCTTAGGCTCTGCTTTATGAATTGAGGATCATTCTGGTAGGAGGCATGTCAATTACTGAAATCTCTTCATGTTGGCTGTTTCCCTTGACAAATATGTAGTGACCTTCTTTATCTTTCTTTATCTTTGTTGGCTTAAAGCCAATTGTATCTGCTACTAAAATTGCAACCCCTGCTTTTTTCTGGTTTCCACTTGCCTGTAATATACAAGTCCATCTCTTCACTTTGAGTCTGTTTTTATCCTTATGGTAAGGTGAGATACTTGTATACAGCAGATACTCATTCTGAGTTTATGTATCCAGTCACCCAGCCTGTGCCTCTTTAGAGGACAATTTAAACCATTCACATTAATTGAGAGAATTGATAAGATTGGTTGTGTTTTGGGTGTCATGATTTTCAGATGTCCAGTGGACATTTTTAGTCCTTTCACCACTGGGGAAGTTGGGTTTTGTTCAAAAATTTCTGGTCGAGTGTACTTTTTAGGTAAAGCATTGCACTGGTCATTGTGGAGGATAGGTCTGAGAATATCCTGAAGAGCTGGTTTATTTATGGCAAGTTTCTTCAACATGTCTATGTCATTAAAGTATTTGATTTCTCCATCACAAATAAAACTCAGTTTAGCTGGATAGAGAATTCTGGACTGAAAGTTGTTTTGTTTTAGGAGACTGAAGATCGATGACCATCTTCTTCTGGCTTGAAAGGTTTGGCTGAGAGATCTGCAGTCATTCCGATATTTCTCCCTTTGTGATGCTTTTCTTACATCTGGCTGCTTGCAGAATTTTCTCCTTCATCTTAACTTTGGCAAAGTTAATCACAATGTGTCTAGGAGATGCTTTATTTAGATTCAGTCTTGCTGGGATTTTTGAAACTGTCTGCTATCTGAAGTTCTGCTTCTCTTGCAATGCTTGGGAAATTCTCCTCCAAAATCTCTTGGAGTAGAGCATCTGTACCTTTAGGACCATCCACTTCTACTTTGGGAATTCCTATAAGATGAATGTTTGATCTTTTGGAGTGTTTCCATAACTCTCTCAGGGAATGATTAGTTTTTGCTCTCCATTTGTGGGCCTCTTTGAGTGTTTGGATTCAAAAGCTTTGTTTTCAGTTTCAGAGATTCTTTCTTCTGCCTGTTCAACTCTATTGCTGAGGGATTCTACTGTATTTTGGAGCCCCTCAACTAACTTTTTTATTTCCTTGAGCTCTGCTATCTCTTTTCTCATTATGTCCATATCTTTGATGAATTGGGCTTTGAATTCATTAATTTCTTGAGACAACTTTAGAACTACTCTTTGGAATTCAATTTCTATCTTTTCTTCCATTCTATTTATCTTATTTGCAATCTATATTCTGAATTCGATTTCTGACATTGCTGCCATTTGTCTATGCATGGCATCTTCAGTTGTATCTCCTTTGTCATTTCTCAGGGTTGGGGATTGATCTACTCTGGTTATTCATGTTGCCAGAGTTCTTCTGTTGGGTCTGCACCATGTTTATCTTCCACTGTTTGGTTATTAGAACTGGTAGGGTGAGAATGAATTGGGGTTCCCAAGTAGTAGAGATAGCCCCTTACCAAAGTGCTAGGCTTTGTAATAGTGGCTTATCTCCTACAATCTTATAAAGGCCCCTTTCAGAGTTTTGGCCAGAGGACCTACTTCATGACATACTGCAAGCTAGCTCTGTTTTGATATCAGCCAATGTCTACCCTATCCTAAGAAACCACAGTATTAGGTTTGAATCTCGACTGTGAAGAGAAACAAACAGTTTTTTTCCACTACAGAACTTCAAAGGTCAACCTCAGAATGTCCTTGATTGGACAGCCCCAGACATGGGTTCCAACCAAATTGTCTCAGGCAGTGCAAACACTGCCTAACAGGGTCTCCAACAGCACAATTGGAGCCAGTGATCCACACTCCTGCCTGCCAGACTCACTTCACACTGTTGTCTGCTTCTCTGCTCACAGACCCAGCTGGAGCCAGGGGCCATGCACCTGCCCACCCACTAGTCTCAGTCCACACAGCTAGCCTCTACTTGCTAGACCAGTTTGAGTCAGAGGACCACACCCCCGCCTGCCAGTCAGTCCTACCTGGCAAGCCTCAGTTCGCAGGCTCTGTTGGAGTCAGGGAACTGGCCCCGCCCTGTGGTCTCAGTCCACACACAGCTAGCCTCTGCTTCCCAGACCAGATGGAGTCAGGGGACCACACCCCTGCCTGCCAGTCTCAGTCCACTGGTCTCCACCTGCAGGTCTCAGCACTCACCTGGTAAGCCTCTGCTCATCAACCCTTCTGGAGACAGTAGACCATGCCCTAGCCCTCAGGTCTTGGTTCACTACCAGTAAGCCACTGCTCAAGGGTTCTGTTGGAATTAGGGGACCACGCCCTTGCTCTCAGGTCACAGTCCATGCCTATCAAGCCTCTGCTTGTAGGCCCAGCAGGAGCTGGGGACCAGCCCTGTCTGCCAAACTCAGTCAGTCCACAGGGGCAACCACTCTCCCACTGTGGGTGCCATCAGAGCTAGAGGTTCTGTACCCCATTGTGCCAGACACAGCCCAAACTGAGGGCCAACACTATCACTGGTTGGGCATAGTCATAACCAGGGACTGCTCCTCCTCCTGCCAAGTGTTCCTTTCTTCCCACATCATTTTTGTTCCCCATTAGTAACAGATTCCATCCTGATGTTTGGTGGTCCACACTATGCCCAGTTCTCCAAGAACAAGACCAAACACTCTGTGTTCTGCAGGGGGCAGAACTTCAGATTGACATGTAATGGGGAAGGGTGGACTGGGAGTTTGGACTTGGGGAGGAAAATATCTGTTCAATTTTATGCCTGGTGGGGTAGTGTCTAGGTTCATAAATGGGACCTCCCTGGAGAAAGAGACAGAGAGGTAAAATGAGAGGTCTTTTGTTTCCTGCTCATTCATGGATAGCCTGCAGCAGGCCTCCTGCTTGAGGGAGGGATCTCTCATTCTCTAGTTGGTAGGCTTTGTACCTGTAATTTGTTTTCTTGAATGCTCTTCCTTGGAGTTACAGCTTGCTGAACTTCTTTCTTGGCTCAGCTTCCCGTCTTTGGCTTCATAGAGTCCAATTCCATCCAGTTTTTCTTCCTCTGCTCAGGAGCCTCTACCAAGAGTTGCTACCAGTTGGCCATCTCTTTAATCTCATTTTAAGTCGCAGAAACTATCTCTCCTATAATCTGTAAATTCTAATATGGTGGACTAGGCCCAGGAGTCTGGTTTTTTTTTTTTTTTTTTTTTTTTTTTTTTGCTGTTTTAAGCTCTCCAAGTGATATTGTGGAGTCAGGTTTAGGAAACACTGCCATGGAATTGTTAACTCTCATCTGTTTAATCAGTTTCATTCCAAATTCCTCTGCCCCATATCCTACTTCCAACACCTAGAGGTCCATGATTGGATTAGATCCTGTCAGGCTCAATGAACCCCACAAATCCTGTCAGGTGAGCAAATGAAAATATGATGATCTTTGATTTCTGAACTGGAATCACAGGCCTAATGAGGCTAAAGGGAGTTCCCTTAGATTTCTGAGGCAAATTTCTGAGGCAAATGAGAGAGGAGCTGGAAGCTCTGATGCAAGTGATTACATCAAAGGTGATCCCTGGTCTCCAGGCAGGTGGTGTTCTAATTGCTGGGTGGGGTCTAGAAATTGATATTTTTAAACAAGCTCTCAAAGAGTTTCTGAAACTGGTGGCCTGTAATCCTTACTTTAGGGAGTGCTACTCTGTTCAAGGTCTGGCCACAGGTGGCCAAAAGGGGGAAGAAATGGGTCATATTTTTCAGATTCCCCTATTGCCTGTCCCAGGTCAGTTGCTAAAGTCCTCCAGACACTGAGTCTACCTGCAAGTAGACACAGCAGTGCCAGACAGAGAGAAGGAGAAGATGACTGTGGGGATAGCGCTGGGCTTCCTGTTTAAAGGCACAGTGCCAGACAGATGCTCACCCTCCCTCCTGATCAACTTCCACAGCTCCTCACTGGCCTTGTCTGGGGTGTCTGCCTGGCTTGCCTGTCTCACTATCCCCAATCTGATTTCAGCTCCTACGTTTATACTGTTGCCACAATTATTTTTATAAAAGGTAACTTTTGTTTCTCCAGGATTTAACAACCTTTAAGTATACACAATAATTTGCTCATACCAATTCCAGACTTCTTTGTAAAGGATCTAAGGCTGCTCATCACATGTCCCTTGTACATTTCCAGATTTGTCTTCCATGCTGATTCATGTAGCATGAATAAATGTTCTTGCCTGAAAAGTGCTTTGTGTGACCATTTGAAGAATTCTTCAACTTTCAACCTTAAGCTAAAGCATAATTCATCATGGGAAGCTTCTATGACCTTTCCAAGTAGAATTACCATTCTCTGTGAACCCTGGCTCATGCCCATACCACAGAACCTATTACTCTATATTTACTTAGTTTAAAGTCTCTTCTGCACAATAGACTGAAAACATGTTTTAATATTATCAATTATAATACTAATATTACTAATGTTATCAATAGTATTAGCAATATATTGATATTAATTAATGATAATTAATATTGATAATATTAATAAGAACAAAAGTAATAGTAGTAGCTAATCTATGCTGGCTAATCATTATTGCAAGATTCTGTGCTTTATGGATTACTTGAATTATCTCACTTATTCTTTTAACACCTTAGAAGAAGGTATTACTACTTACAGAAAATGGTGAGCTAGTGTCAACTGGCTTGAGGGTCTGTCTTGAGAGTAGTGACCTTGCATTCAGTAGGCATTTCATAAATACTTCTGTGGAAGGACTAAATGATTGATGTGTAGTGAACGAATGAATAAATGGTACCATGTTTTCAGACACTTGCTGATTAAAAATGTCTGACTATTATGACTGACAATGATCAGCAGGAGGTTTCTGGGCAGTGTTTCCATGGGTGGAGACAGCAAAAAGGAGGAACCAAAAATAGTTTTTGTTTTCTTATCTGAAAATTGCTTCTTCACCGGTAAGCCTCAAGAGGAAAACTAGAAGATAGATAGTAAAATAAAATACACAAGTGAAGAGATACACATTTAAAAAATGACCTTAAAAGCCAACTTAGTGGAAGAGGGTAGGCCCCTGCATGGTTAGTTTGACCTGCATATGCCCTGGTCTCTCAGTATCTTCCTCCCCGTGGTTGAGGCTACTTTATCCTTTTCTGAGTCTCAGTCTTGCCTCCACCTCTGGAACAAGTTCTGTCTTGGTCCTCATTTGGAAATAGCATTGTCATATCCTCTGACCTCCTACCCTGGCTCCAAGGCATTAGTGTCCCAGTTCTAATAACTGGGGTCTCTTCTTATTCTTGGGATCCAGTGCCTACTTTGTATACTAGATAAAATGATGAAATTTCTGCCTTTCCCCAATGGCTGGGCCTCCTACTGTTAATCAGTCTCCTGGTCTACTCCCAAGTGTGCCCTGTCATCTGGACCCTGCTACTTGCCTAACCATGAATATTCTTGTCTGCTCCAGTAAAAGTACCACATGTGGCACATCAGCTAGCTTAGGGATATCACCTGGTTAAGCTGATAGTAGTCAATCAGCATCTGCTATGTTCTATCCAGTTTCTGCACAGGCTAGACAGGTAAACTGCATAAGGATAGAACAAAGACTGTGATCTCTGCCTTCTTATAGCCTTCGATGATAAGGCTAATTGTAATGTCTATGATCCTTCTGGGAACTGTCTTGGCTGTGATGGAGGCTGGGGCAGAGGAAATAGCTGAGATGCCAACAGATAACACTACCAAGAAGATCTAAAGAGTTGCTTAAGTATGTCCAATACAGATGGTGAATATTACAACAACTAACAAAGCATATACTGCACTATAATATAGGGAAAATCAAATTTCACTTTTATTGAGAAAATTTGGGAAAAACACTGGGAAAATAAGATTTCAATATGGAAGAGTGCAAAGTTAACTCTTCTGTGAGGCTAGTTGAGTTGGTATCTGTGTGAAAGCCATATGACCTATTAGGGTTCTATTTCTTCATCTATAAAATAAAGAAAATTTATAAGAGGTGAATAAGAACAGCATAATTTTTCTAACTTTTTGGGGAGTATCATTATAAAATTGCACTAATTGAGGGAACCCAGGAGGACAATAGAAGTAGTAAATTTTTTGACACTACTCCATGAAGGAAAAAGAACATCTAATATAGATAGCCTAAAACATTAAAGAGTAGAGCCTATGTGGAAAATTATTATATGCCTTCTGTATACTTAGAATATTTTTCCAAATCATGTTCTTAAGCAAGTATCCAACAATTAAAATAAAAAAGATCTTTTCAGTAAGGTTTTGTGCTCTACATGTTTTCACAAGTATTAAATAACTGTGCTGCACTCTGGACTACTATTTCCATAGTAAATGCTCTATTGAATTAAGGCAACTCATATACCCAAGTAAAAAACATGGATATAGGAACTGAGAGTGTGTCATTGCCTTGATTTAAAATAGCCCCTGTTCTGTGGTTGAGAGGAACTCAGAAGTATGTGGAAGGACAAAGGGGGGAAAAGCCATCTAGAAGGAAGTGAGAACAATATCCCTTGGTCTGATTTGTGAGATAGTCAGAATTACATTTGCAGACTTTGGCAAGACAACTAGGGCAAAGAGCAAGAGTTGGAATAACTGCTTTCAAATTTTAGGATGATCAGAAATCAATATCCCAGAGGAACCTGTATAAAGCAAAATTCTACTGTGTATCATTAGAAATGTTTAAGCTCATAGTCTTGCCTGCTAATATTATTCAGAAGATTTCTTTTTTTGGTTAAACCAGGAAAGGAAAAGAAACACATATTTAATACTCAAAGACATTATGGCAAAATTTAAAAAAAAAATTCATATTGGATTTTTTTTCCTAAGCCAGAACTCTTTTTCTTGAGGATTTAGGAAGTAAATAATTAACTTAAATCTAAGGAATGAAAGTGTATTCCAGGGAATATCTTGGAGAACAACACAAATATTAAAAATATAGAGTTAAACTTCAATGATTATTTGAAAAAGCACAGGCTTCAAACTACAAATGAACTTAAAACATTCACTCAGTTTTTCGCCAAAATATTAAATAATTTCTGGGATAGGAAAAAAAGGAGATAAAGGAAATGTTTGGGGAAAAAAAATCAATTCAGGTCAAAGTAATGCATGATTCTCCACACACAAACACATGGCTAATCTACTCAGAAATAAGCAAGGGATGGATTTTATTTATGTTAGATGAAACTGTTGCTGCCTGGAATTTTTCATTTATTGTTATTTAACACTAATAGCAACTTTTAACAGAGATGTTCAGAGAAGTTTTTCAGCATCGGTTTTCAGTGATATGCCTTAGAAGAATGATATCTTTATATAGGCAAAATAAATTATTCTTGATAGAATCTCTTGCACCATACAGTACTAATGATCAGGAGGCAGGTTCATGGTGTACATCACCAGAGGAAGGTTATGAAAAGGGCAAACATTCCCAATGGTGCACTCTGGCATGGAAATTCGAACATCAGAAAACTGTGAATTTTCATTATAGTTTCCTGAATGTTAGAGTAGATTTTATGCTGGCTTTTTCTCTACATTTATGTCCATGCTAACGAAACTTGTTCCCTGATTGTTAAGTCTATTCTTTAATGAGTGGAAAGCACTCTCCGAGATTTAAAGACTTAAAAGATTATAGCTTTCATATGAAAGCTATAAATTAGTTTCATAATAGGGCTGAGTACATTGGATACTTTTTCTTCCATTCTTCCTAATTATAGCCTAAGAATATGGGGAGGGGGAAGGGGAGGCAAGGGGAGGGTGGGTGGGTGGAGGGAGGGTGATTGGTGGGATCACCTCTATGGTTTATCTCACAAGGGTACAAGTGAATCTTTCTAAGAGTAGAATATAAACCTCTTAACACAATAACTAAGAAAATGACATGAAGGCTAAGTTAACCAGTTTGATGAAAATATTTCAGATTGTATATGAAAACACCACACTGTACTCCATGATTGCATTAATGTACACAGCTATGATTTAATTTAAAAAAAAGACTTAAAAGAGCCAGCATTCAAAGAATTTGAATCACAATGTCAATGTCTTTTTATCTTAGAAGAAATCTAATATTTCAAATCTGTTTCCTATACTTACTTATAAAAAAAAAATCACCTCCATTGGAAACTATGCAAATTTTCAACCACTTAAAAGGCACGAAAGGGAAAAAAATCATACTTTGTGAGGTCTTGATTGGCCTTGAGAGAATAGTTACAACTCAAATATGGTTCCTGCAATTTTATGCCTCATATTTGGAAGGCAGATGAAAATACACGGTTGACTGTTGTATACTTCCCTTCCCTCAACAAATTTATATTTACTCACACTTTCTTATGAAAAATAGATCACAACTATAGCCCAGGAGGGAGAGAAATGGAGTGGGAAAGGAGGAAAAGATGGAGGTTTGATAAGAGGGAAGGTAAATGGTGAGACAACACCTATGGAGCATATTGCAAGGGTACAAGTCAAATTTAACAAGTATAGAACATAAATGTCTTAACACAATAATCAAGTAAATGAGGGGAAAGCTATATTAATTAGTTTGATGTAAGCCCTCCAAATTGTATAAAAAATTCAACACATTGTGCCCCACATATGTATAAATGTATTCATGATCTATGTGTATATGACTTAATAAAATAAAATAAAAAACATTTCTGAAAAAAGAGTCCTTCTCAAGACAAGTAACTTCAAACTCTTCACTTACACACCCTTTTATTTTTTAAGCAGAAGACTATGAACTCCAGAGCTTATTTATAATGTTACTTATTTCCTCATTCAATTCTTTAACCTTTCCCAAGCCAGACCTTGATGATCTTGGCTAGATAGCCAGATAGTCAGTCTGTCACCAGATATGTGCTGGGGAGCTATTGACTGATATAAACCAGGTCTGGGTAGGCTTCTGGCTCTTGGTTTAGTACTCCAGTTTGTGTTTTTAATCCACTTGCTCTGTGGCCATGCTGACTATCTCAAATGATAAGTTTCAATGAAAACAAACCTTATTTGAAGCCAGATTCAATAAGAGGAAATAGGTCATTTCATACTATTGGTGAGAATTTAAAGAAGATAATTCAGTAACGGCCCAACATTTAGCCATTGGTCCATCAATTCCACCTGAGAGCATTTATTATATAAAAATATTTACACAACTAGACAAAGATATACAGGTACAAGAATGTTTGCTAAAAAATTTTGTTAACAATGAAAAGTGGAGGCACTGATTAAAATGTGACACATATTAAAAACTGAATACTTGGTAGCAATTTCCAAAAATGAGACATATTTGTTGACATGTGGACACACCTTAACTCCAACACTCTTGGATCTTTCTATTATGTACCATTATAAGGCAACCACAAAATGTCACAGGTATGCTAGTGTGCATGGAACAGCAGGTGTAATAGAATCTCAAAATTATAAAGAACGTCAGCATCTTTATAGCACAGAATCAACATCCAGAATCTCGCAACAGGAGTAACAGCATCTAGACCCGGAGAATCTTGGCAAGCCGCAGAATAGGCACAGGAATGCTCATTTCACCCAGTGAGAGAGGATTGTCGTCAGGAGGGAAGTTAACACCCAGATGGCAGATGTAGTTCCCAGATGCCTGACATGTGCGCTTGCTTACTCGATCAGAGTTCACTAGGGGAAGTCTCACAGCAAAAGCGCCTCCCAGAAGGAATACTCAGTGCGGCCTTGTAATCCAAATTGTTCCTGGACAAACCGTTCCTGTTCTGTCTCTTTGTCAGCATCAAGTCACAATTAGTGCCCATTGTGGCATCTGCTACTCCCTGGTATTGTCGTTCCAGTGCACGGTTCATATTTTGTCAGCAACCTCAGGGTCCCCATTATTCATCCTAAAGGAGCTTTTCCTCTCTTTCCCTTCTTCCTTCTTCCCTCTTTCCTTGATATTTCTCCCCCTCCCTTCTTTTGCTCTTCCTTCTCCTCCCTAATTTCTCTTTGTCTCTCTCTCACACATATTATTTCCTAAGTGTCTAATGCGAACCAGAAACTGTGCCTACTATTTTCCAGAAGCGCTCTGGATGTAACATTCCTCCTTCAAGGAGCTCACAGTCTGGAGGGCAGAATCACAGACACGGTCACAACGCACAGGGCGCGACCGGACCCTAGAGGAATTATCACTCTTGAGAGGAACTGAACTGAGATCTGAGGTTCCTTAAACCAGTTCCACATTACACTCTTTTAAAGTTTATGATGTGTGGCTCAAGCGGCTGAGGCTCCAGCCACATACACCTGAGCTGGTGGGACTGAATCCAGCCCAGGCCCACCAAACAATAATGACGGCTGCAACCAAAAAGTAGCCAGGAGTGGTGGTGGGTGCCTGTGGTCCCAGCTACTTGGGAGGCAGAGGCAGGAGAATCGCTAGAGCCCAGGAGTTGGAAGTTGCTGTGAGTTGTGATGCCAGGGCACTGTACCCAGGGTGACGGCTTGAGGCTCTGTCTCAAAAAAAAAAAAAGAAAAAAGTTTATGATGTGATTAAAAATAGCTTTGCTTATTAACAATTCTAGGCTTTCTGATAGGAGGGGCACAGATGAATGGAAAGAGTGAGGGATTCAGAAAACATAACATGCAGCTCTGCCACTCCTGATTGCTTAATCTTAGGTCCGTTTTCTCACAAAACTTTAGAGTAGCCTCACTCTGTGGGTATAAAATACCTTCCACCTATAATACTTAAACATTTTTTGAGTTCTAAAATGTCTGACTGTTTTTATGACATGTATCCACATGAAATAAGATTATCGATTAGTACAAGTATTTTGCAAAAATAGTTGCCCATATATTTTTAAAGCCTTAAAATATCTGTGTATTCACCCTGGTATTTTCACCTCTAAAAATGTAGCCTAAGGAAATCACTGGAAATATCTGGTTTGATATTTGTATGATGATGGTCATTATAGTACAATATTCTCCATAATAGCAGAAAAAAAACTAGAACAAAATGTTTTATTGTAGAGCATGAATTTCAAATATGGCATATATTCTGCACAACGGAATACTTTGGAGTTGTTAAAAATGGCATGGGACTGGTATATTTATTGATATAGAATGATATTTAGAATATGTGATTGTATTCCAGTATCTAGAATAGTGCTTGACCCATACTAGATGTTAATAAATTTTGTGAATATTCTATTAAGTGGAAAAAGTCCATTCCAAAGTAATGTGGACTAGTATGTCATTTAGAAAATATCATAATATGTATACACAAAGTATAAACCAAAATGTTCAGTGATAATTTCAAGGTGGATATTTATTAGTAAGTTTTATTTTCAAATTTCTGCACTAAGCCCCACCTTCCACCGCAATCAATTTTCTACTCCTCCACCAGGATAACCATGGAAAAACTCAAATGTGACCATGTTATCTCATTAAAATTCTTCCATTAGTCCACATTGCTGTTTAGCTTAACACCACACCCTCAGGCTGGCTGGCGAGGGCCTGCTGGCTCTGACCATGCCTAATGCTTTTATCCTCTTATTTCAGCCACCTACGCCTTTCTGTTTATCATGCGGTAGAGCCTCCTTCTGTTTCTGGGCTCCCTTTTGGTGCCCCCACAAGTGATCTCTGCCTTGCCACACTCGACTTTGCCCAGGACACCCGGAGCCATCCTTATTTTGGATTTCAGGCCTTTTGGGAGTCTTTGTCAATCCCCTCTACCATGATCAAGGCTGAGTGAAGCATCTCCCTCCCATGGCACCCCGTGGTTCTTTATTTATAACACTCCTGACCCTGTGTTGCCCTCAAATGCCTTCCCACCTGTGTTTTATTCCTTCTCAGACCAGAGCGTCAAGCACTGTAACTGACACTCTCATTAGACACTTAGCAAGGGCGCTGCTGAACATTACCTTGACCTTTAGTTCTGTTTGTGTTCTTTACATTACATAGTATATGTGCAATTTTAAAATCATAATTAATGTAAATAGGCTGAGGTTGGTAAAGGTGAGGCAATGACAGACATTTGGAAAAGACAGAGTAAGCTTTCTTGTGGATTGAAAAGAGTGACTCTGTCACAAACAGAATTGTGAGATGAATCAGGATTTTCTTTTAAAATATAGATTATTCTGTCTCCTATTTATGCCTTGACCCCATCTAAGTTAACCTGATCAATTCTCCTAATTCAACAATGAATTGCCATGTGTCATATATATGCAGTCTGACAATTTAGTTCGCAAACTCATCCTAGAAACTACCTCATTGCTGACTATCACTATGGTCACCAACTGGCCAAGGGGAGTACTGTGAAGGGGACCATAGTGATGACAGCTCTGATGGCCATTTCAGAGAAAAGTTCCAAAATGGCTTTGAGGGGTGGACTATGCATTCGCATCAGTGCATAGCTTCCCAAGGGGAGTACTTTGGGGGTGACCATAGTGATACTCAACAAGGAGGTAGCCAGCACTTTTTCTAGGATGTGGTTGAACTTAACTGTCTGACCTCATGCTAAGCCCAGGTTGTACGAGGATGGATGAAACACAACCCCATCCTCAAAGAGCTCAAATGTGGGACTCAGAAGAGGAAAGAACCTGGGGAAAGAAATGAACAAATTTGACACGTGTGTGTGTGTTTCTGTTTGTCACCCCTGGACGTTTACTTGGTGAGATCTTAGGATTCACATGCTTTGTCTTCTGCGTTCCTTCCTGGTTTTCCTAGTTGGGCTTTTCCCTTTTGCCTGCAGTGAGTTCATGGTGATGCTCGCCGTATTATATAGGGAGGAAGCAAGGAACTCTTCACATTCAGAAAACGCTTTGCCAGATCTTTTGTTGGTTCCCACTTGGACCCACTATGCTACAGACAGGAGTCCCTTTAATGAGTAAGATGGCAAGTGAGAAAGTTAGGCCACAACCTCCGAGGCACAATGCAAGTCACAACCCCCTATGGCTTACTTATGCTTTCCCAAACTGTCACCATCTGAAGTCAGAGTCACAAGTCAATGACGGCTCCTTGTAAACCTATGTGCAATTAATGACCCACAGACTCACACAGGGTCACCTCTACTTTGCCTCTTAAACCTAGGATGGGAAGTATAAAACAATCCTCATATTAAAATTCAGGAGTCCTCAAACTTTTTAAACAGGGGGCCAGTTCACTGTCCCTCAGACCATTGGAGGGCTGGACTGCGGGCCCTGGGACAAGTCAGCTGCTAAGCAGGACAAGCAGCGGTGGCAAAAACATCCAGCAGGCCAGATAAATGTCCTAGGCAGGCTGCATGTGGCCCACGGGCCGTAGTTTGAGGACATCTGTATGTTCCCCAGAATCTGTTAGGAGAGAAAACCAAATAAAAATATACCTCAATTTCCTAAATTTTGTCTTAAAAATCTAACAAGCTCCAAAACATTGGTAACATTAATGGTTTAAGAAAGGAACTCTTAACACACACACAAGAGTTGTTGTCTCAAAGAAAAGGAGAACCTTGGCCTGAACCCCTCCTTAAGCGGCTACATTCATGCTGTGCAAACCTTCCCTCTCATCAGGGCTTTGTCTCTACTCCTCATTATCCAGACAGTGGGTATGTTTCCTCTTCAACTTAAAAATTGACAGAAAAAAATACCCTCATTTCCTCCAAAAGAAATAAACACAGGCAAAGGTCAGAGGGATGCATTCCATGGACACTGTCCATAGAAGAGCAAAGTGCAAGGCGGAGGGCCGGAATCAGAGAGTGCCTGTACGCTGTCAGCACTGAGGGCCTGGGGCCCAACCTCCACTGCCTGGAGCAAAGCAAAGCTCTGGCCACTAAAGACCCCTTCCCGTGGCTCTAAGGAAACTTCCCACCTGGCATGTGCATTTTAATGGTGGGTCTGAGTATTTGTGAGTAAAGGCACCATCACCTCTGTGGGAATTCGTTCCATAATCAAAGTCAAATTATCTCCCACTTACCTTGTTTCTGGGCACTAGGCTCCTCCAGAAGGGAGTAGTTTCCTGCACCCTCACCATACTGTTTTTCAATTTCTCTACTGTTTTTTCATTGTCTCACTGGCATCATCCTTGCTCAGCCCCTCTTAACTCTTGCCTTGTAAGCAGATTTGCATCTTCTCACTTCAACCTTTAGAATCCACTCTTCCTAGGGCCACTGTACTCATCTTTCTAACACTCAGGGGCCCCTGGCGCTCCTGGTTTTAAACACACACACAAGCATTAAACATGACAGCCTATGCTCATGCCTCATGCCTTTTGTTGATTAATTCATTAATCCAAATGTTTGGTGAACGAGCAACACTCTAGGAAATTTTAAGTTTGTGGATGGGATGAAGTTCAAGGTGGAGAAGGAAATTCAGGAATGAAGGGAGATTGGAGATGAGATAAAAATATCTTTTCTGTTGTATATGTGACATGCTAATGAAAGATAATAAATGTGTAAAAATGTTTAGAACAACAAGTGCTTCTTGTACAATTAAAAAAAAAGAAAAGAAAAGAAAATGCTCATGTCAAGATGACTATCAAAATTACCACTTTAGAAAGGCTTTGTGTTTTACCTTGGTCCCAGGCTGGTGAGTGGAATGGGAAATTGGATCCTAAAAGATAGACAGAAATCAAGTCTTGTTTACTATTATGTTCCCACATAGTACAGTGCCTTGGACATAGCAGGCTTGAAACAAAGATTTTTGAAAATTATTTGTGAATTTTATACAACGCAATAGTGTTTGAAAGTAATTTCTACTAGTTTTCAAGAAGGAATAAGCACTGAAATTTTGGTTAAATTCACATTCTCTTTATTACTAGATGGGGAGAATATAGTTCAAAGAGCATTGAACCCAAGGCCACGTAGTCTCAGGTTTTCTTTGTAGTGTGATCTCTTTATTTTGTGCTACCTCATTCACATGGCAGGACATCAACATCATGGTAAAAGCTGGTAATGATTTGATGAGAGAACATTCCGTGTTATCCATGCCAGCAAGATTAAGTGTTAGGGACTGAGATGAAGGTAGTTTCTGGAGGAACTGAGCAGTTGCCTGTATTCCTGTTTATTCTTCAGAGGATGAGATTTGGGCTTATGCATTCCATTTCTAGACAGCTTATTGTCTAGAAAGAGTTCTCTCCCTTACATGAGACATAACTTAGTGGACTTATGCATAGTAAGGATATTAGTATTCCACAGGAGGGTACCTGTGTTTGGAAGGTAGATTAAACTGCCTTTAAAGGACAACATTTCTTCGGGTAAGAAACTCTGCCAAGCCTACGTTGTTACTCTCCATGAATGATAACATGAAATTGTCTCCTGTAGACTCAACTACTCCCTCAAATCCTAATACTTCCATTGCTATTTAAGTTCCAAGGCCCTTTACTATAGGCTACTGCTATTCCTCTTTATATGAAATCACTAAAAAAGCCAGTGTTTATTTCTGGAAAATCTCAACTATGCCATTTCTTCAGCAATGATCAGGCACTAAATATGGTAACATAGGAAGATGATGCTACTAGCCCACAGAAATATTCTTCAAGTTTTTTTTTTTTTTTTTTACAGGCATGCTGGTGGTTTATTTATTTGCCTCCTTATATACTATTACAATATCTTCTCCAGCATTAGAATGTAAGTTCCAAGAGAGCAAGTAAGTGCCTACGGGGGTGGGGCTTACTCACTGTTGAATCTCCAGGGGTTAGCACGGTGCCTGATTCAGACGTTGAATAAAAAAATGAACCATATTATGGAGAAGCAATCCCATTACTAGATATCTACCCAGAAGAAAAAAATCACTTTATCACAAGGACATTTGCACTAGAATGTTAATTGCAGCTCAATTCACAATTGCCAAGACACGGAAACAACCCAAGTGCCCATCAATCCATGAATGGATTAATAAACTGTGGCATATGTATACCATAGAATATGAACCAGCATTCTTAGGCTATTTGGTTATAGCTTTCATATAAAAGGTATAAATTAGTTTCATAATAAAAGTGTGTACATTGGATACTTTTTCCTCCATTCTTGCGATACTTTGCTCAGAAGAACATTCTCAGAGAAGGGAGGGAGGAATGGGTGGAGGGAAAGGGATTAGAGGGACCATTTTTGAGGTCTATCTTACAAGGGTACAAGTGAAACTCTCTAAGAGTAGAATCAGAACATTTTAAAACTATAACTGAGAAAATGACATGAAGGCTGTGTTGATCAGTATGATGGAAGTATTTCGGATTGCATGTGAAAACCCCACACTGTACCCCAGAAGTGCATTAATGTACATAGTTACCATTCAATAAAAAAAAAGAAAAAAAAAGAATATGAACCAGCCACAAAAAAAAGATAGAGATTTTACATTTTTTGTATTTACCTAGATGGAGGTGAAACATATTCTTCTTAGCAAAGTATCATA
>CAUYQV010032201.1:0-50033 GCA_963574575.1 Galagoides demidoff
CGATGGCCGCAACCAAAAAATAGCCAGGCGTTGTGGCGGGCGCCTGTGGTCCCAGCTACTTGGGAGGCTGAGGCAGGAGACTCGCTTGAGCCCAGGAGTTGGAGGTTGCTGTGAGCTGTGATGCCATAGCACTCTACCCAGGAGGACAGCTTGAGGCTCTGTCTCAAAAAAATAAAAAAATAAAAAAATAAATCTGAAAAACCATGCCCTACTATTACTACCTCTCAATGATTTTCTATTCAGGGCAATTTTACTTGAGTTACTGTCTGAAGAGAGGAGTGCGTCCAAAGCTATGATAAATTAGACCATGGGTTTGGGGGTTTATTCTTAACGGGTAAAAGAATATGAAACACTCTCTGCCCACAAATAAACCCACAGACACCACCATTCGGTGCCACTTTGTATGTTAAACATGTGCGTCCAAAACCATCGCCATAGGATCAAAAGCCACCAAAAAGCCGTCTTAACTTAGAAGAGGGAAGAAAGTCTTAATATTGGGGCGCGGCGGGGGGTCATGTTCCCATAACGAAGATCAAAGGCGATCCAGTGTCCTCAGTTTCTCGGTTCCGTCACTTAGACGAGCTAGTTGTACTGCACTCCAGCCGCGGCTTTCCGTACCCAAAGCCCAAAGCGCATCACGACTGTAGCCCCAGCTCGCACGCCTTGCGCCAGCCCCTACGGCCCTTTGCCGCCTCCCAGAACCTTCTCTGTCTCTCTCCGTCTCTCCCCGTCTCTGTCTCCGTCTCTTGACACACACACTCACACCCGGGCGCGCGCGCGGTCCCATCTGCCACCTCCGGCCGCCAGAGCCGCTCCCTCCAGCTCGGCCGCCCCGGGATTCCGGATCTGGATCCGGGAGACGCAACTTGCCGCCGGGGCCCGGGAGGCCCGGCACCTGCTCGGGCTCTCGACCGCAGCAGCCCCGCGCAGAGCCCAGCGCGCCCCGGAGCCCCGGCGCCCGCGGGGCCCGCCCTCACCTTGCTCGCCGTGCTCCATGGCTCCCGCCCGCCGCCTCGCGTCCTCTGCGCCTCCGCCGCCCGCAGCCGTCCCGGGTCGGATCGCCCGCCGCGCCGCGCCGCCCCAAGCTCCTCCTCGCCTCCGCCGGCGACTCCCGCGAAGTCCCCACCCCCAGAGGCGTCGGACGCGGCGGCGCCGCCCGCTCCGGCGGGGCGCGCCTTCCCGGGGCGTCACCCAACCACCTGACCCGGCCGACCTGTGGGCTCCGCCACGTCGGCGAGAACGGGCGGTGCCGGGCCGGGAGGCCGGGAGGGCCGGGCATGCCCGGGCTCCGGCTCCGGCAGGAAATCGGCCCGGAGCGGGGAAGGGGAGGACGGCGAGGAGAGGGACTGCACCGTGGAGGCTGCAGGAGACTGCGTGGGAACCGGTGGCGTTTACCTTTAGCCGTCAAGTTATTTATAAAAATCAAAAGTTTCCACTGGGGCTTTAGAGACGCCCTTTCCCTGCTTGTGCGAGCACCTGCCCTCATGCACACAGGAAGGTTATTCCTACATGCCCGCGGCTCCTTTTTCTCTACGTTCTTCATATTCTTTTATTACCTAAATAATATCCTATGGTATCTTTAAATAGGTCAAAAATCAGCAGAGGCAAAAATTACAAAGACTCTCTTGAAAAATTATGTGGTCCTGTCTTTTCATAGAAAGTGTGGATGTTTTAGTTGTCAAATTAGGAAGATTTGTAATCTGTAATAAAAATATGACTGTTTTGAGGGTAGAATTGAAATGAATTAAATCAAAAAAATAAATTAAATTAACCAAAGGGCAGCATTATCAGCAGAGATCTTAAGAAAATACATTTTCATGTCCACAGATCAAAGGACAATTTGAAGTTCCTGTAACAATTCAGTACTTCTAATTATTAGCATTAGCACTCCGTTCCCAAGGCGTTTTACAGATACAGGTACTTCCATGAAATCGTGGTATTGCGTGGGTCGTGGTCCTAAGGTGGTGCCTCAATTTCATAAGCTATATGAGACTGCAATGAGGCAGGGTTCTTTGTTTCCAGAAGACTCTGGCTTGACACTTCACCTGGCCACATTGTATGGTACTGCACAAGCAACAGATGAAAAGCAAATAAGCTTTTATTCATATGTTTTTAATTACTTAATAGTTATCCGAAGTGACTCCATGCTTTTTATGTCTATACTGTTGCACTGTATGTAGACTGTAGCCCTTTCCAGCCTCCATCTCCCAGGCCTTCAGGGTGAAGTCTATTCTGTTTACTCCAACCAGATGTGATCTCTCCTCTCTGACTTCTCTCACTGTACTTGGCTCCTCTCTCCTGGCACTCACCCTGACAGTGGTGCCTGTGGTCTATCTCTTACACAGCCCTACTAGGTTACAGGCTCCAGGAGGGCAAGGATCATTTTGATCATCTTTGTTACCTTTTAATTATACCATGCACTTGATAAATATTGTAACATTAGCTTTCAGGCTTAAATTTCAAAAATGAGGTATGTTGTATTTGCTAACAATCCAGTGTTTGTAACAAAAAGGCACAATGATGGGTTTTTTTGTTTGTTTGTTTGTTTTGAGACAGAGCCTCAAGTCCTCCTGGGTAGAGTGCTGTGGCATTACAGCTCACAGCAACCTCCAACTCCTGGGCTTAAGCCAGTCTCCTGCCTCAGGCTCCCAAGTAGCTGGGACTACAGGCACCTGCCACAACACCTGACCATTTTTTTTTTTTTTTGGTTGCAGCCATCACTGTTGTTTGGTGGGCCCGGGCTGGATTTGAACCCGCCACCTTAGGTGCATGTGGCTGTCGCCTTAGCCACTTGAGCCACAGGCGCTGAGCCAATGGTTTTGAAAATTATTTTCTTATGTAACATTAAGGTAAATTTTGGCAGTGGCAGAAAATTCCTTTTTTTTTTTTTACAATTTTTGGCTGGGGCCAGGTTTGAAACCACCACCTCTGGTATATGGGGCCAGTACCCTACTCCTTGAGCCACGGGTGTCTCCCAAAAAATTCTATTGTGTGGTAAAGAATTCTGACTAGCTGATGTTCAGAACTGTTGTGTGGAAATAAACATCTGAAGAGGCTGAGTGTGGTGGTACACTAGTGTAGTCCCAGCTACTTGAGAGTCTGACTTCAGAGGATCACTTGAGCTCAGGAGTTGAGGGCTACAGTGAGCTATGATCCAGCTGTCACACTCCAGGCTGGTAACAGAATGAAATCTTGTCTCTTAAGAAAAAGAAAAGGAAATAAAATGAGAAGAGAAAAGAAAAGAGAAAAACACATCTGGAGAGATAATCTATCTCTCAGCTTATGGACTAATTTGAGGACAAATAAATAGCCCTTGAAAATGAGTATTAGGGCCAGGTGCCTGTGGCTCAAGCAGCTAAGGTGCCAGCCACATATACCTAAGGTGGCAAGTTAAAATCTAGCCCAGCCCTGCCAAAACAACAGTGAGGGCTGCAACATCAACAACAAAAAATAGCCGGGCGTTGTGAGGGTGCCTGTGGTCCCAGCTGCTTGGGAGGCTGAGGCAGGAGACTCTCTTGAGCCCAGGAGTTGGAGGTTGCTGTGAGCTGTGATGCCATAGCACTCTACCCAGGGGGATAGCTTGAGGCTCTGTCTCAAAAAAAAAAAAAAAAAGAAAGAAAGAAAAAGAAAATGAGTATTAGAAATACAATAGAACCTCTATCAGCTGACCACCCAAGGGACTGTAACAAACTGGTCAACATACAGAGGTGGTCAACATAAGAAACGGGGCTAGAGTGCTGATACATGCATTTTGAGTCTATGAAAAATGAGGTCAATTTAAGGAGATGGTCAACTGTGGAGGTTCTGCAGTATTATTTATTCTATTCATATCTGTATATATGTCAAAAGGAAAAAATGCCTTGTCTTTTGAAGAGTTTGTATACTCATTCACATGGGTATGAGAATGGATAATAACTTACCCAATATCCAGCTTTTCTATTTTCCTTCCTAAGAGAACCCAAATACTGTTTGAGGTGGCAGTATGCCCAGCTGAAACACTGGCCTCTTCAAACTGCTTTGCAGCTAGGAGTAGCTCTCTAATTCTTTAATGACCAATGAGATATGAGCTAAATTTACTAGTTAGAATCTCTAAGAAACCATTTAAAAAGAAGACAGACTTGGCAACAGTATTCAGCCCTTCACCCTTCCCTTTCCTGCCTAGAGAGGCAGTAGCCATCTTACAAATATGAGGAAGAAAGCCACAAGGATGGCAGAGTGGAAACGCAGAAAGAACCCAGATATTCAGTGGCACCACAGGTCTGCTTCTTACAGGACAAAAATAAATGCCTGACTTCCTGCTACATGGAGCCAAACGCAGTCTTAGGAGATTCAGCATGCCATTTTAGAAATCCCCTTCTGGCATGTACCCACAGAGATGGTTTCATGCCATTCTGAGCCTTTGGCAAATATCAACATGATTTTCTGTATGAGGTTAAAGAAGCACTATTCATACTATAAAAATCTAGTACATGAAAAAACCTGATTTTCTCTTGCATCTTCCTTCTACTTAATTTTTTTTTTTCTGACAAACAGAATCTGTCCTTACATCTCACACTCTGTTACTTCTGGATTGAGGAGAGCTTATGTTTTAGCACTCTGAGGAATCTCTGGAGAATGGCTAGCACTTAAACAGAGGACCTGGGAGCCTTGAGCTGAACTACACTTAACAGGCACAGAAGAGAAACGTTAGATTTGCTCTGTGGTGGTGTTGTTAATAGTAACGTGGATTTTCTTTTTTAAGTTTCTTTTTTTCAAAATATTCAGCCACTGATGAGATTTCTATGAAAAACTGTAGACTTCCCCCAAAACAGATAAACTGAAGCAGATGAAGGTATTGAAGAAGATAGGTAGAAATAGAAGTTATACTATGTGTATTGCAGGTGGAGACTTCTGTTCTCTGCCTTCATTGTATGTACCTCCCTCAGCTGATAGCCAGCAGAAATCACACCAAACGGGTAGGTAGGGGAAGGCTATCTGTGGGTCCACCCCTCACATTTTGGGAGCTGAGTTGAGTATACAGATGGAGGCCTTGGCTTTCTCTCCCAGCTCTGCCTTTTCACCTTGATTCTGTCCTGCATCTGTGAGGGCCTCGCCCCCTCCTTTGTGTTTGGTTACCCTAGTGACATAGCCCATCTCTAGTCACCCTTTCCTATCAGCTGCTCCACCGCCATACCTAGAATTATACCAAAAAGGAATGTCCTGGGGAAAAATTCAAAGGCACTGATATTAGATGCAGGCAAATTTAGGCAGAAGATTTTCGAGTTGCACATGCTAGATATATGTTCTATGAAGAGGGTGTAGGTATTTTGTGCCAATGTCTATACACTTTCAAGAGAACACTGGTGTGCAGTCTCTAAAGCTCAGGGGCCAGTATAGGGGCCCCCAGTAGCCTGGGTCTAAGGTTGCCAGATAAGATCAGATAACACTCCATTCAGTTTGAATTTAAGGTAAATGAAAAATAATTTTTATATAAATATATCCCCAGCAATGTTTGGTACATACTTATACAAAAAGAAATTATTGGGTTTTTTGTTTTTTGTTTCTTTGTTTGTTTTTGAGACAGAGTCTCACTATGTCCCCCTCAGTAGAGTGCTATGGCGTCACAGCTCACAGCAACCTCAAGCTCTTGGGCTTAAGTGATTCTCTTGCCTCAGCCTCCCAGGTACCTGGGACTATAGGTGCCCACCACAACACCCAGCTATTTTTTGTTGCAGTTGTCATTGTTGTTTAACTGGCCCAGGCTGGGTTCGAACCCACCACCCTCAGTGTATGTGGCTGGCTCCATAACCACTGTGCCACGGCGCCGAGTTGAATTATTATTTTGTTTACAAGGCATCTTATGTTTTTATTTGCTAAATCTGACTACCCTTCCTATGAAAGGGCAGTTCTGGCTCTCTGTTCGAACAACTGAAGGCATGTGATACCACAATTCTGAAAACATTGTCCTAATCCAAGAGAAAGGCAAACTCTCTCTGCTTGAATTTTGGTAGTAAACGAGTATGTGAGCATTCAGAGGGCCAAGAAATCAAGAAAAGGTTTAGAAAAATAATTGATTTAAGATCAGGTAATAAACATTTAATTGCTTACGAACATGCTATAGCCATTTTGTTGTATTTTCTCAGCTATGTCAAAGACTGAATGTGAATATAAAATAAACAACCTTAAAAATGTGTGGAAGTGGGTATTGGCAGGAAAGAGTACTTAACACTAATGGAAGTTGGACATGTAAATCTCTAGACATTAACAGGAAATGATCTCATATTATTGATTTCAGCTGCATTAAGGAAAGCCAAAGATCACTTAATCTGTCTTGTATGTTTTTAAGCCACTCTGAATTCTGTATGTTTATCCAATTACATTAGAGGAGCTGGGCGGGGCGGGGAGTGCAGGGAAAGCCACTGCCCCTTTTCTTTCGGGGTCTCCACCACCACAGGTCTCAAATGACTTCATCTTTTCATCTCTCCTTAAGATAACCCCTGGGTATAATCCAGATTCATTGTAGATCCAACAACTAAGTGGTTAACAGTATTTTTAATTTTTTAACTGGTGTTTGATTCTGTGTCTTGCGACCATTTCACCCCGGCAAGGTGAAGAACACCAATGTTCCTCTTGCAGGCTAGAAGGGCCAGTGCCCAAGGCCAGGGCAAAGGAGTCAGGTCTTTGCCACTATCACTAAAATGCAGCTCTTGAGGGCAGATACGACTGAGAACACTGGAGTGGATTGAGTTAAAAATCATCACTTAAAACCATCACAATCCTGGGCATCTCACTTAAACTTCTGGGAAGCTTCTCGGTCTCACTGTCCTCATGGCCAAAATCTGGAATCCTGCTTTGCAGTAAACAAACAAACAAATATTCATTCATTTATTTATCCTTTGATTTGTTTTTCCAGCACATTTACTTTTAAAATTTATTGTATTGAGATACAATTCACACACCATGAATTTCACCATTAAAAAAATATACAATTCAGATGTTTTCAATGTGTTCACATCATACATTCATTCTTACTTCCTCTCAACACTGCTAAAATTACAGTAAGGAGATAAACCCACAAGGACAAAGGATTTGAGAGGCTTCATAGTGGTAATTGATGTTGCGAATCTGAGAAAGCCAAATGCTAAGCTGGCAGTGGGGAAAGCCAAGAAGAACCTAATTTACACCACAGAACTTCCAGAAACTCAGGACTTGGCATCAGGTTTCTATGGATACAGAAAGAAAGCGAGTCTTTAAAAAGAAGGATCAGGGATTGGTGCTGTGGCTCAAGCGGCTAAGATGCCAGCCACATACACCTAAGCTGGAGGGTTCAAATCTAGCCCAGGCCCATCAAACAACAATGATGGCTGCAACCAAAAAATAGCCGGGCATTGCGGCAGGCGCCTGTAGTCCCAGCTACTTGGGAGGCTGAGGCAGGAAAATTGCTTGAGCCCAGGAGTTGGAGGTTGCTGTGAGCTGTGATGCCATAGCACTTCACCTAGGGCAATAGCTTGAGGCTCTGTCTCAAACATAACATACTTAAGAAGTTATGTTCCAATTCCTTCCCTTACCCAATAAAGGAGAAGACAGATGTAATTTCTTGGAAGGAAATTTGACAGTCTTTTGACTGGAAGACAGTAAGTACATTTGAGACTGAGGATTTCCTAATGTAAGCAGAGAAATTCATTAGCAGTCCACATCATGAATGCTAAGATTGCCCAGCTTTGCCTTCCTGGCTTCCCAGAATGCAGGCAGCCAGGTCTCTACCATGAAAGCAAGAGACTGAAAGATCCAACTCTCAGGAATTTAACTAATCCAAGAGAAAAAAAACTAAAAGTGTTGATAATATGTAAAGCACCTTAACCTCAAACCTATGGTGTGTATGTCTTGCCCAGGTGCCCAGAGGGACCAATCAGTGCTTCAGGCCCATGGCAGGCAAGTGGGAACCAACAGATAGCTCAGGATAGAAGTTAAAGATCAAAATAAACACAATAAAAAGGCAACTTACAGGAAACCAACTATACAAAGAGAAGAAACAAACAGATTCTTAAAGCTATCATTATTATATTCAGAGAGATAAGTAAGTTATCCTGAACATGAAAGAAAAATAGTTTGCTCTACATAAAAGGGAACATTCAGAGAACTAGGGTTGTTATAAGTTAAATATATTAACAGTAGTCATTAAAACTTCCGTGGCAGGCACAGATATCTGTGTCCTAATCCCCAGAAATGTGGCATAAAGAGACTTTATAGACATAGTTAAGGTTTACAATCTTGAGAAAGGTATCTTGGATTATCAGGTGACCCCATACTAATTACATGTGCTAACGTCTAGGAATCTTATGTCTGGAGGCTGAAAGGTGCCACAACAGAAAGGGAAGCGAGATTCTAAAAGCATCAGAAGATCTGCCCCCTCTGTTGCTAACTTTGAAGATGCAGGAAGGGGGCTGTGAGCCCAGGAATGTGGGGAGCCTTTAGAAGCTGGAAGAGCCCTTAACCAATAGCCATCAAGAAAACTCAGACCTCAGCCCTACAATCACATGAAACTGAATTCTGCCAACAGCCTAAATAAGCAAGAAAGAGATTTTTTTTTTTTCCCCATGAGCCACCAGAAAGAACTTAGCCCTTCAGACACCTTGAGGTTTGTCCAATGAGACCTCTATTGGACTTCTGATCCTCGGAACTGTAAGATGATACATTTGTGTTATTTTAAGCCACTCCATGGTCACTTTGGAATATAAAATTAAGTAAATTTCCTAGAGAGAAGACAAAAAACAAAGATCTGGAAAATAGAGGAGAAAATATAAGAAAATTAGAAAACTGATCCCAGAGGCCCAACATCAGAAAAAGAGCTAGAGAGAGATGGAAGAAACAGAAAGAAGGAAATGATCCCTGAAATCAGGGAGTTTCCCCAACTGAGAGACATGATTTCCAGATTGAAAGGGTTCACTAAAGGCTCAGAGCAAGGCCCAAACTTATAAAAATCAGAACACTAGGACCAGGTTCCGGACCTATGTCCTCCTCTAAACATCCAGTCCCTCTCGTGTTCCCTTTGGGATTACAGCAGCCTCAAGACCAGACCCTGGACCTCAGAGGATTCCTGGATAAAGGAGAGCTCTTGAAGCTGAAGAAGACCCTTCCCAAAGCAGAAGTGAGTTTTCTGATAATATAATCTATCCAGAGATGGCTACAGAATCAAAGAAAGCAGCAGCCGAGAACTTTCCAGAGGACAAAGGACTTCTGATAGTGAAGATAGAAGAGGAAGAGATTATCTGGAGGCAGGGCACTTGTGTACAGAGAATTGATCAGGCAGGAACTCTGCCGGCAACTATTTAGGCTGTTCTGCTACCAGGATTCCCCTGGTCCCCGTGAGGCCCTGAGCCGGCTCCGGGATCTCTGTTGTCAGTGGCTAAAGCCAGAGATCCATACCAAGGAGCAGATCTTGGAACTGCTGGTGCTGGAGCAGTTCCTGAGCATCCTTCCAAGGAATCTGCAGGCCTAGGTGTGTAAACATTACCCAGAGATTGGAGAGGAGGCAGTGACCATACTGGAAAATTTAGAGAGGGGCACTGATGAAGCCGTACTTCAGGTTCCAGTCCATGGACATGGACAAGAAATATTTAGGAAAATGGTGTTACCTCCTGGACCAGCACTTAGTGTCCAATTCCAGCCAGTGGAAACCAAGGCCTATTATTCTTCAGAACCCCACCTCCTACTGGACTGTGATGATGAGAGTGAATGTAATAGATGCAGACCTAAGCTGGACATTCACAAAAAAACAGAATCACAGAGAATTGTATCAGGAAGAATCTCAGGATACATGTCAGAAGGATCTGATGAGCTGCAAGATATCTGTAAATCTATAGGCAGGATAAAGAAGCAATGGAAAAAAAAAAACCAGGGGAGTCTCAGAGACCATCATCTGATGTCCGAGATGGAGGTTTTGGTAAAATCCTCACCCATAAAAATATATTCACAGGTGAAACGATAAGCCATGATGGATGTGAGAGGAGCTTAAATCTGAACTCAAATGAATTTACACACCAGAAACCTTGTAAACATAGTACCTATGAACAGAGCTTCAAATGGAACTCAGGTTTTATTAACCATCAAAGAATATGTGCTGGAGAAAAAAATTCACCAATATGGAAAATCTTTCAAGAGCACAATACTTACCAAACATGCAGCAATTTTCAATGAAGAGAAAACTCATAAGTATAATGACTGCAGGAAAACTTTCAGGCACGGCTCAAAGCTTGTTAGGCATCAAAGAATCCACACTGGAGAGAGACCCTATGAATGTAATGAGTGTGAGAAAAGCTTTGCAGGGAGCTCAGATCTTATACATCAACGAATTCACACTGGAGAAAGACCCTTTGGATGCAAAGAATGTGGGAGAGCATTCAGCCTGAACTCACATCTTATGCTGCATCAGAGAATTCACACCAGAGAGAAACCCTATGAATGTAGGGAATGTGGGAAAACCTTTCGGGTGAGTTCACACCTTATTCGACATCTGAGAATCCACACTGGAGAGAAGCCCTATGAATGCAGTGAGTGTGGGAGAGCCTTCAGCTCACATCTTAGTCAACGTCAGAGAATTCATATGAGGGAAAACCTATTAATGTAAGGAACTTAGGTCATAGGGAGATAATGAGGAAATAGCAAAACATGAAAAATGTTAAATAAAAAATAAATATTGGGTGAGATGAAAAAAAAAATCAGAACGCTAGAGACAAAGGTCCTCCAAGTTCTAGAGATTAAAAAACATTGGACATTCAAAGTAAGAAGAATATCAAAGGTCTTGGGGCTGGTCAACAACAAGACTGGAAGACAAAACCGCCAGAGATTTACCACCCCGTTATCTCTTGTATGGAAGGAACAGATTGGGGACAGGTAGGAAAGTTAAGAATGGGGGATAGTGAGGGATGAGTAGGGGGATAAATCCTCACCATTCATAGTGGGAAACCGATGCATGATGCTTAAGAATGGATGAAATACCCAAATATGCAAGTTATTTAAAAATAGGAAAGTAAAGAAAGAAAACCTAAATAATTTGAAAGTGGTTGCCCACCGGGTCTAGTGGCTACACCTAGCACTCTGAGAGGTCAAGGAGGGAGAATACCTCGAGCTCAGGAGTTTGATACCAGCTTGCAGAAGAGCAAGACACCCGTCTCTACGAAAAATAGAAAAATTAGCTGGTGCTATGGTGGTAGGGCCTGTAGTCCCAGCTACTTAGGAAGCCGAGACAGGAGGATTTCTTGAGCCTAAGAGTTCGAAGCGTACTGTGAGCTAGGCTGAGGCCATGGCACTCTAGGCTGGGTGACAGAGTCTGTCTCAAAAAGAAAAAAAGAAAAGATAGTAGTTGCCTTCAAAGAGAAAAATACAAAGGGTAAGGGGCATGGACTGCTAGGGGGTTTTACAGCAAGCCTTGTATGCCTCTTTAAAATATATGGCATGTATAAAAACTAAAAGCTATACAATAAAAATAAATTTTAAAAGCACATCAAAAATCAATTACTAAAATGATAAGTTTGAGTAAACCAAGTTGCATAAACAGAGTAGGTATCACAAACATTTTGTAGGGAGAAGCTATTTGCTATTTCCCTGAATCCTTGAAGTAGTCATGAAAACTCTGTTCTCTATAAAAAGCTCTTAAGCCCCGCACATTTCCAAGGGATGTAAGGGCCTGAGTGACACTATTTGCAGTTTCCCTCTCAGCCCTAAAGACCTGTGGTGCCTAGGAAGATGGACAAAACAGCTTTTGTGAGGAGAACCCAAAGCAGATTATGGTCATGTACTCAGAAATATATATTTGCATATTCAGTCTTAGGCGCAGAAAGTTATTAGGCAAGACATTGACCAAATGTTAATAATAGTTCCTGGTAGCAACTATTAATCCGTATTATCTGTTAATAATAGTTCCTGGTAGGAACTAAATAATCCGATGGTAGGATCGGATTATTTTTATTATCCTCTTTAGTGTATCCTTGATATTCTTTTTAAGCACTCACCTTGTAAAAAGAAAAAAAAAACAATAAAGTTATTTTTGTTAAGGTAAAAAAAAAAATCTAAGGAATCAATATTAAACATTTACACTTGTTCTCTTTATTCCACAGGAGGATTAGCGTTCCAGTCTTCTTTTTTTTGAGACAGAGTGTCACTATGTCACCCTCAGTAGAGTGCCGTGGCTCAACAGCTCACAGCAACCTCAAAGTCTTGGGCCTAAGTGATTTCTCTTGGCTCAGTCACCCAAGCAGCTGGGACAATAGGTGCCACCACAACACCCAACTATAGCACTTCTAGTCTTTTTTTTTTTTTTTTGATATGGAGCCTCAAGCTATCCCCTGGGTAGAGTGCCATGGCATCACAGCTCATAGCAACCTCCAACTCCTGGGCTCAAGCGAGTCTCCTGCCTCCGCCTCCCAAGTAGCTGGGACCACAGGCGCCCGCCACAACACCCGGCCAATTTTTTTTTTTTTTTGGCTGCAGCCATCATTGTTGTTTGGCAGCCCGGGCTGGGGATTCGAACCCGCCACCTTAGGTGTATGTGGCTGGCACCTTAGCCGATTGAGCCACAGGCGCCAAGCCAGCACTTCTAGTCTTAAAAATACTCATGTACAATCATCCAGCTTCTTGCATTTTTCCACTTACTTTGTTTTCACCTGTGGCAATCACTATTTTGCATAATTCCAAGTTCTTTAAAATCATCAGGGACTTCTGTCCAATCTTTTGTCCCTAAGCTCAACTTTTAAGAGTGAAGAGAAACAAGAACTAATTTATCACATCAAGAGTGATCCGTGGCTCGGTGCCTGTGGCTCAAGCAGCTAAGATGTCAGCCACATACACCTGAGCTGGTGGGTTCGAATCCAGCCTGGGCTGCCAAACAACAATGATGGCTGCAACCAAAAGTAGCTGGGCATTTTGGTGGGCGCCTGTGGTCCCAGCTACTTGGGAGGCTGAGGCAGGAGACTCACTTGAGCCCAGGAGCTGGAGGTTGCTGTGAGCAGTGAAGCCATGGCACTCTACCCAGGGGGACAGCTTGAGGCTCTGTCTCAAAAAAAAAAAAAGAGTGATCTGTATTGTTTAATGGGTAAAGAGATTCAGTTGGTCTGATGGCAAAGTTCTGGAGATGGTGATGGTTGCTCAACAATACGTATGTACTAAATACTACTGACCTGTACACTTAAACTGGTTAAAGTCATGAATTTATTTATCTTTATATTTCTCTTATTATCTTTTGTATATTTTTCCACAGCAAAAAAAGAGGCAGCTAATACTTGCCTTTATTCATTTCTAATTAATCATTATAAATAAGATTAATTTTTAGCCAACAATGTTTTTAGATAGCATAAGACAAATTGAGAGGGTCAAGCAAGTTTGAGGAAGATGCTCAGTGTCTCAAACATCCTAACCATTCACGTGTTCTAAAGGCAGCCCTTGGTGTGATGTAACTTCAGGAGTTTCTCTCCATAAGGAAAATGAACTTAAGGGAAGTTTGGTTCTGACTAGGGGCATAAGAAGCTAGGGTAATATGGTTCTCCCATGCAAAATATTTTGGTCACTGCTAGCCTCAGTTTCCCTGGCAGATAGACCGTGACATTGAAGATTCACATGTCTGGCCATGAGTGCCCTGGCAATCCTGCTGGGAGGGGGGCATTCCTGGGGAGAGAGACACAAGCAGGACTCAGTGAGGGCAGAGTGGACCACGTGTGCCAGGCTTCAGACTGCCCCCACCCCCAAATCTCGGCAGCTGCAGTGTCCCCTCATAGTTGGGCCAAAATGAAACAAAAGACCCTGTCTTTATACCCCGACATGGACCCACCTTAGGAAGTGGGCCACCCTCAGGAAATGATCTTGGGCAAGGAGGCTTTCTGTGGTCAAAGGAAATTCTCAAAGAGGAACTTGGCTGGGAGCTGTCAGCTGACGACACTCCCCGTCCTGATAAGAGGATCTGGATGCCACCACTCAGCACCCTCTAAAGTCTTGCACTCTGTAGCCTACTTGGGCTTTTCCGCCTATATTATAAATTTTTAATATTAATCATGATAGAACTAAGAAGCATCAGCCAGGGAAATAAAAACTAAACCTATCTTACAATGACATTTGGCATTTCAAGGAATGTTAGTTCCAGATGTTAGGACCTTGACCAGAACTTTCCTCAAAGGGTCAAAAATGTACTCCAAATGACCCTGTAGAGATAGGATATGACATTAGTACCAAGACCTTTTCAAGGACGCTTCAGAGCAAGTTTTACTCACAATGCATCTTAAGCTCAGCTTTCCTTTTCAAGCTCTAAAAGAAGGAAAGAAAAATACCTAATCCATGTCATGAGCTTTTTCCTAAACCCCAAGATGTATAATAGAATAAGTGTTCTTCCTCTACGAATGTATCAAAATAAAAACAATGTGTCAGGGCGGCGCCTGTGGCTCAGAGGAGTAGGGTGCCGGCCCATATACCGGAGGTGGTAGGTTCAACCCAGCCCTGGCAAAAAAAGAAGTGTCATAAAAAAGAATCTCTCTTTCCCTCAATTATGGTCACTCTTGCCTCCTTCTCAGGGAAAAACAGAAAGAAGCAGGAGATCTCTAAAATAAACAACTAGATGAAGAAGTGAAATTATCCACCAGAAAGCTGCTCCTTCTGACACAGCAAAGAAACCTCTGAGGTCTCCCCATTGGTCAAGGGACTTAGGAAGTCCCGCTTGCTGTCCAATAGATGAACCACATGAAAAATATTTCCAGTGATTGTTCACGGTTTCTTTAAGGGTTTTAATTATGCACTTCAGAAAAATTAAATTATTTTCTCCAATTCACACTTCCTTATACTCAATACCAGAATTTTAATGTGAGGATACATACTAATACTCTGACTCTCCCCACAACCTTGGGGCAACACAGTGACATGTTATAAATGAGGACACTGAGACACAAAGATATTAAGAAACTTACTGAAAAGCACACACTTGTTAAATGTCAGAACTATAACTCACCAGAGATCTCCTTTCAAGTTTAGAGCACCTCTCACTACACCATACAGTAAAAATCTCTGAGGATGATTAATGCATTGTCACAGCTGAAATCAGGACAAAGGAAGAACCACAAGGGACTATTTCCTATTTGACCTGGCAGCCAGGTGCACATTCCAGTGGACAGACCTAGAATCAAAAAAAAGTGTAGGCTAGGCGCCTGTGGCTCAAGCGGCTAAGGCGTCAGCCACATACACCTAAGGTGGCGGGTTCGAATCCAGCCGGGACCCGCCAAACAACAATAATGGCTGCAACCAAAAATAAAAAATAGCCGGGCGTTGTGGCAGGCGCCTGTGGTCCCAGCTACTTGGGGGAGGCTGAGGCAGGAGACTCGCTTGAGCCCAGGAGTTGGTGGTTGCTGTGAGCAGTGAAGCCATGGCACTCTACCCAGGGGCTCAGCTTGAGGCTCTGTCTCAAAAAACAAAAAAAAGCGTAGAACAGGGCGGCGCCTATGGCTCAAAGGAATAGGGCACTGGCCCCATATGCCAGAGGTGGTAGGTTCAATCCCAGCTCCGGCCAAAAACTGCAAAAAAAAAAAGTAGAGCAATCACGTGGTGTGGGGCTAGAAACTACTGCAAGAAACCACCTGGTTTGGTTCTCTGCCTTCAAGAAATAACTTTATTGTTATACCCATTTTATTGGAATAGCAGTTGAGTTCCAAAGAGTTTCACTAAGCGCCCAGGGCTTCTGATTATTAATAAAAGCACAAGCAAAATCCAGGTTTCTCTTACCTCCTGAGGTGCATTAGACCTTCACATTGAATCCTCACATCCACTTTGTGGAAGAGGCAACCACCAGACTATTTCAAACTGACTTTGGTAACGTTTCAGGCAGTCCACAAAGGACGTGCTCCCAACAGGTAAAATGGACGTCTGTGTACAGAACAGAGTTTAAGAGGTATCAGATTACTACTGAGGGACAGACTGTACAAATGGACAATGGCCAGACTATATATGGCATCAGAACTCTGACCCACGACCTATAGCAGCCAGTCAGGAAGACAAACCACAACCTCTGTAGCAATCAGCCCTGAGTGGTCAGGACTTGTCACTGACTGTCAGCTTCCCTGTTTTTTGCCCACTCCCAGCTCAGGACCAACCAGAGGAAGCCAGATATGTTCCCCAAACCAATCACATCAGATGCCCTAGCTAGTTTCCTGCCTGTAGCTTCTCCATGCCAACAGCCTCCAGGGAAGCACACTGGAAGCCTTCTTTTTTTCCCCCACTGTAAATCTTCCCATTTCCCTGCTTGCCTTTGAATTTCTGCCAAACACAAATGAGAGTGGCTGACTCCCCAGATATAGCAAGCTATGAGAAAAATAGCTTCTATTTGTTCTCATTTGGGTGATACAGTTTATTTCCACATTTTTCCTCGAGGTGCCAGAAGAGATGGTCTGCACTGCCCGTTGCTGCAGACCTCAGCCTTCAGCACCACTCAGGTCCCTTGGGTCTTGCTGCCCTGTCAGTTTTTTGGTTTGGGGGGGGAGGTTGTTGTTGTTCTCATGGTTGTTTGTCGATCCATTGCCCAGGCTGAAGTGCAATGGCTCACTGTGACCTTGAACTCCTGGGCTCACATGATCCTTCCGAGTAGCTAGGACTATAGGTGTCCCCCATCACACCCAGGTAATTATTTTTTTATTTTTGTAGAGATGAGGTCTTATTATGTTGCTCTGGCTTGTCTCGAACTCCTGGGCTCAAGCGTACTTGTGGCTTTTGAGTCTAGGATGATGTGGTAAAAATCAGCACCAGGTCTAAATTCCACACTTCTTATTTATTTATTTATTTTTATTTTATTATTATTATTATTTTTTTTTTTGGCAGTTTTTGGCCGGGGCCAGGTTTGAACCCATCATCTCCAGTATATGGGGCCAGCACCCTACTCCTTTGAGCCACAGGCACCGCCCTTCATTTATTTATTTTTGAGACAGAATTTCACTATGTTGCCCCAGGTAGAGTGCTCTGGTGTGTAGTTCACAGCAACCAACCGCTAACTCTTGGGCTTAAGCGATTCTCTTGCCTCAGCCTCCCAAGTAACTGGGACTATAGGCCAAGCCTGCCACAATGCTTGGCTATTTTTTGGTTGTGGTTGTCGTTGTTGTTTGGCAGGCCTGGGCTGGATTGGAACCCCTAGCTCCAGTGTATGTGGCTGGCACCCTAGCTGCTGAGCTACAGGCCCAGAGCCTAAATTCCACCCTTTTTACATTGACTCCCTTGGCTCTTTATTCTGTGTGATACACAGGTTATTTATTTGTTCTCATTTGTTTGGCATCTTTTGTGGAATCCGGTCATTTCTTCTCAACCTTTTTACTCCTTTTTGTTTGTGTTACTCTATCTAAAAGCATTGTTGGCCATAAAAAGAGAATCAAAAGTGTAGCCTAGGTATAGGATTTATTAGCCTATTTTTTGAGTATCAGCCTCACAGACTGGTGAACTTGTGGCTTTCACCAAACCAGTGGCCATTTAGACAAATCTTCTTGTGGATCACCACTAAAGCTGATTAAGGTTCCTCTGTCATGGTCTGTCTTGACTTTCTCGTCCTGGAAGGTTGGCTTTGACCCAGAGAGAATGTTCTATTCTCTTACTAGGGTCTGCAGTCCAAGGTGGCCTTATTGTCAGGGTCTGGCCCAAAACCCTAAGGGCACAAACATCGCCTTTGACTGTCACCAGCTCTCACGGGGTCAACTAAGTCTAAATCCTTTCCTCCTCAAGGACAGCCTTCTTACTAGTACTCTCATTACACCCTAATTCCTGTGACTTCTTTCTAAATGCATAACTTGTCTACAGCCATACCACCCTGAACACGCCTAATCTTGTCCAAATGCATAACTTCACCAGGGTTCTTCAGTGTCCACTCTGGGGAAACATTTAACTTGAAAAATATTGTTCATTTGAGAGGAGCCTTAGTAAAGAAAGGAAATAAGCTTTCTCAGGTCCAATGGGCACTGGGTTTTGATTGGTATGGAGAAAGCTGTGAGTGAAATACTGAGTCAATAATTCCTTCATGACAAAAGTATTTGGGGCGGCACCTGTGGCTCAGTGAGTAGGGCGCTGGCCCCATATACCGAGGGTGGTGGGTTCAAACCTGGTCCTGGCCAAACTGCAACAACAACAAAAAAATAGCTGGGCGTTGTGGCAGGCACCTGAGGTCCCAGCTACTTGAGAGGCTGAGGCAAGAGAATCGCCTAAACCCAAGAGCTGGAGGTTGCTGTGAGCCGTGACGTCATTGCACTCAAAAAGTGTTTGGACAAAGGTTATGAGCACTTTGACCGACTTAAATGGTAACACACTAGACTCATTTCCCTAATAAGCCTCCCCCCTCCTTGTTCTCAATTGCTTCCCTTTATCCCTCCTCACCCTTCTGCTCTCTCTTCTTCTGCACCTGTAAGACCTCTTCCTCGGCTTGGCGCCTGTGGCTCAAGTGGCTAAGGCACCAGCCATGTACACCTAAGGTGGCAGGTTCGAATCCAGCCCAGGCCTGCCCGAACAACAATGATGGCTGCAACTGAAAAATAGCTGGGCATTGTGGCAGGCACCTGTGGTCCCAGCTACTTGGGAGGTGGAGGTAGGAGACTCACTTGAGCCCAGGAGTTGGAGGTTGCTGTGAGCTGTGATGCCACAGCACTCTACCCAGGGGGACAGCTTGAGGCTCTGTCTCAAAAAAAGAAAAAGACCTCTTCCTCCTCTTCTTCTCCTTCAGACCCCCCAAAGTTCTCAACAACTCTCCTAAGACCTGAAAATATCAGTTGCCTTTGAAGATCAATCTTCCCTTTGAATCAGTAAGCAAGGAGCTGTAAAATTTAAACCTTGGACCTGAGCTGAAGTAAGCGCTATAATTAAGCATGTCCCTAAACACAGACATTACCAATAGCTATTCATAGAACAATTTAGAATTATTATGCACCTGTGTGTCTGTGACTCCAGGTTTACCAGCTATATCAAATTATACATATTTTGGTTAGAAAATCAGATACTTAATACTGGATAACAAAAGCAGATTGACGGAGCCAGAGGATTATCTAGAGGATTCCTCTTTTCACAATAAACCTGAAAGTTAAAAAAAAAAATTCAGCTAGGCCAGATGGTTCATACCTATAATTCTAACATTCTAAAAGGCCTAAGCAAGAAGATCACTTGATCTCAGGAGTTTGAAATCAGCCTGTGCAACAGTGAGACCCTACCTCTACTAGAAACATTTCCTTTCTGAAAAGCTATAGACCTTACCGTTGCTAAAAATCCCCTTGAGTTTGTGTTTTCTTTATTTTTATTTAACTTTTTATTTTATGAGACAGACTCTCACTCTATCACTCTGGGTAGAGTCCATGGCATCAGCACTCACAGCAACCCCAAATCTTGGGCTTGAGCAATCAATCCTCTTGCCTCAGGCATCCACCACTATACCAGGATAGTTTTTTGTTTGTTTGTTTGATTGTTTTTTGCAGTTTTTGGCCGGGGCTGGGTTTGAACCCACTACCTCTGGCATATGGAGCTGGTGCCCTACTCCTTTGAGCCACAGGTGCTGCCCACCAGGATAGTTTTTTTTTTTTAATTAAATCATAACTGTGTACATTGATGCATTTATGGAGTTCAGTGTACTGATTTGATATTCAATGCTTACATCGAATTTTGCTATTTTAGTAGAGACAAGGTCTTGGTCTAGCTCAGGCTGGTCTTGAACACCCGATCTCAAGCAATCCACCCACCTAGGTCCCCCAGAGTACTAGAATTACAGGTGTAAGCCATCGTGCCCTGTCTTGAGTTTGTGTTTTCCAACTTGGAGCATAAAGTTTTACATCAATTGATTGAAGCACCCACTTTATGGAGACAATTATAAAAGAACTTTGTAAGGCATTACCTCTCACTCAAAAACTATATTCCTCTTTTCTTTCTTTCTTTTTTTTTTTTTTTTGGACAGAGTCTCAAGCTGTTACCTTGATAGAGTGCTGTGGCATCACAGCTCACAGCAACCTCAAACTCTTGGGTTTAAGCAATTCTCTTCCCTCAGCCTCCCAAGTAGCTGGGACTACAGGCTATATATTTTGTTGCAGTTGCCATTGTTGTTTTAGCTGGCCAGGGCCAGGTTCAAACCTGCCAGCCTAGGTGTAAGTGCTGGCACCCTACCCACTGAGCATGGGTGCCGCCCCAAAACTATATTCCTCTTTTCACCCACAATCTTGTTCTCTTCTTCTGGTTCCTGGTTTTGAAACACCTTATCGGTAATGTTCACTGCTCTCGCTTTTGTCATAATGGTGATTTTGCTACATTATTTGTCTCCAGAGTCTTACATCCACCTCGCTTAGTCATTCTCTTGTCAGATAATCACCATAATGATACAACAACAAAGTCAAGATCTCTCAATACCATTGGCTGTGGAGACAAGTGGGCAACCCTGGACAGCTAAAAATCGGGGTCTCAAGCATTCTCTGAGTTTGTCAGCTTCTCAAAAGTGAGTGAGTGAATAACCAACAGAAGGGACTGAGAGACTGGATATACAAATGGATAATGGTCACACATGCATGATTAGAACTCACACCGACAACCGTTCAGGAAGCCAGATCACCACCTCTGCAGTGACCAGAACGGTCAGGCCTGGGTCAATGTCTGCCAGCTTCCCTGGCTTTTGTTCCCATTTCTAATTCAAAGAAGAATTAGAGTATTCTAATCCAATTAGTGAGTCCAGGCACACACACCACTGCAGCCCTTGACATTTATCTGTGTTTGACTTTCTAGATCATTTGTTGTCTAACAGTGGGGCACTGTTTATGGCAAAAGCTCCTCAACAGTGTGCTGGTAGTGTTTAATGGATTTGCCACTCTCCCAATTTAAAATGGTTGGAAAATATACCGATGTAACAAAATTACACTTGTAATCCATGGATATAATATATATATATATATATATATATATATAATTAAAAAATAAATGGAAAAAAGTTATAAAACATACAATACAGAACACATTTCCTTTTTAGAAAAAAAATAGGACTATGCATAATGGTATTTACCTATGGGTGATGAGATGATGAGTTATTTTATTTTTATTTCATGATTACTCGAAGATGAATATGCATTGCCAGACACCAGGAGATGCCACTCCAAAATGTGACTGTGATGCAGTTTAGGACATGCCACACTGTTTGGGTATGCAGTCATCCCATCTGCAGGTTCTGCATCCAAGCATTCAACCAACCTCAGCTCAAAAATTATTAAAAAAAATAAAAACAGTAAAAATAATAATATAACAATAAAATACGTATGAAAACAGTACGGTATTGACATTTTGTTATAAGCAACCTAAAGATGTTTAAAGTGGGCTCGGCGCCTGTGGCTCAATCAGCTAAGGTGCCAGCCACGTACACCTAAGGTGGCGGGTTCAAATCCCCAGCCCGGGCCCGCCAAACAATAATGATGGCTGAAACCAAAAAATGGCCGGGTGTCGTGGCGGGCACCTGTGGTCCCAGCTACTTGGGAGGCGGAGGCAGGAGACTCGCTTGAGCCCAGGAGTTGGAGGTTGCTGTGAGCTGTGATGCCGTGGCACTCTACCCAGGGGGATAGCTTGAGGCTCCGTCTCAAAAAAAAATAAAATAAAAATATCTGGGTGTTGTGGTGGGAGCAAGAGAATCACTTAAGCCCAAGAGTTTGAGGTTGCTGTGAGCTGTGATGCCATAGTACTCTAACAAGAGCAACAAAGTGAGACCTTGCCTAAAAGATAAATAAATAAATGAATAAAATAAAATCAAGAAAGAACTGGGGCTCAGTACCTGTGGCTCAAGTGGCTAAGGCACCAGCCACATATACCTGAGTTGGCAGGTTCAAATCCAGCCTGGGCCCACCAAAAATTACAATGGTTGCAACCAAAAAATAGCCAGGTGTTGTGGTGGGAGCCTGTAGTCCCAGCTACTTGGGAGGTAGAGGCAGAAGAATTGTTTAAGGCCAGGGCCAGGAGTTGGAGATTGCTGTGAGCTGTGATGCCACAGCACTCTATCCAAGGGCACAGCTTGAGGCTCTGCCTCAAAAAAAAAAGAAAAAAAAGAAAAAAATCTGGGCACTGTCGCTCAGTGGTTAGCGTGATAGCCCTGCATACGAGAGGTGGCCAAGTTTGAACCTCACTTGAGCCTGATTAACCAAAAATAACAGTAATAATAAATAAATAAATATAAAATTGGGCAGTGCCTGTGGTTCAGTGAGTAGGGCGCCTGCCCCATATGGCAGAAGTGGCAGGTTCAAACCCAGCCCTGGCCAAAAACTACAATATAAATAAACAAAATCAAGAAAGACCTGGGCAAACCGAACCAGCTGGTCACCCTACCCAGGAACATGACTCAAAGAGAACAGAGCTGATAGGGAATGCAGAGGTCAAGGGAGAATTCCCTCTTGTACTGCATGTCAGATGTGTTTCAGTGGTGACAGAGATAATCCCAGAAGCACAAGTTTGAAGTGACAGGAGAGAAGGGAGAATCCCTGGTGTGACACCATTGGAGGGTGAGAGGGAAAGGGCTCTGCGCTGCAGTGGAAGGTGGTTCTGGCCAATTCACCCACCAAAACTGAGTCTGAGAACATGTGCAATTTCTGCTGTGGCTGCTTCTATTTTTTCCCAAGATGCCAGATCAAAGTTGAGTTGAGAAGGGGGAGAGATAAGAAGGTGAGGTGTCCAGGAGTTGGGGAGGGAATAAACGAGGGAAGGAAGCAAGGCTGCAAATAAAGCTGGAGGGCAGGCAGTCACGATTAAAACAGAGAAGGACGCAGAGCCCAAGGAGAGTGAAGAGAAGATTGGAGCTGGTCATTAGGCCCAGGCTGTCAGGCTGGGGACCTCATGAGGTAGAGCTGAGAAGCTAGAGCCAAGGGCCTGCAGGGAGACGTCTGAAATCCACAGTAAGAGGCAGGGAACAACTGCTGGTGAGGACAAGTCTGGGACTGTGGCTCCCAACCTTGGTGAGATGCCAGAATCACTTGGGATAACTTGTAAAAATCCCAAAGCCCAGAATATGCCCAGACCAATGACATCAGACTCTGTGGGGGCAGGACCTGAGTTTACCTTTTAAAAAACTCTTTGGAGGTCCAATGTGCAGAGAAATGGTCCAGGACTTGGCACAGTGAGAGGCCAAGGTCAAGGGAAGGATGATAGTTGGACAAGGGATCAAGGAACAAGAGAGCTGGGTAGTCAAAGGATCATCTATGTGGCTTTTCAAACACCTAAGAATTAGGATAAGAACAGGGCAGTGCCCAAAGCTCAATGGGTAGGGCACAGGCCACATACACTGAGGATGGCAGGTTCAAATCTGGCCAGCTAAAGCAACAATAATAACTGTAACAAAAAAAATAGCCAGGTGTTGTGGCGGGTGCCTGTAGTCCCAGCGACTTGGGAGACTGAGGCAGGAGAATTGCTTAAGCCCAAGAGTCTGAGGTTGCTGTGAGCTGTGATGTCACAGTACTCTACCAAAGGCAACAGCTTGAGACTGTCTCAAAAAAAAAAAAAAAAAAGAAAAGAAAAGAATTAGGATAAGAACAGTAAAGAACAGCAGAGAAAGTGAGCTAAACGCTTTGAGAAACAAGGAGTGGTCATCTAGGGGGCCTGGTATCAAGAAAGTAGGGTGGGAAGTGTTGAGACGTGAGCTTCAGGACAGGGGGAGTGGTTTCCAGAGGGACAGTGGGAAACACGGTGATCAATCCCCCAACTTGGGCAGGCTGCAGAGGTGAAGGGCCAGGCTCTGCTTAGAGCAAGAAAGGGAAAGAGCATTTTTCTTTTTTATTTTTGAGACGGAACCTCAAGCTATCCCCCTGGGTGGAGTGCCATGGCATCACAGCTCAGAGCAACCTCCAACTCCTGGGCTCAAGTGAGTCTCCTGCCTTCGCCTCCCAGGTAGCTGGGACCACAGGCGCCCGCCACAATGCCCGGCCATTTTTTGGTTGCAGCCATCATTGCCGTTTGGCGGGCCCAGGCTGGGGATTCGAACCCGCCACCTTAGGTGTATGTAGCTGGCGCCTTAGCCGATTGAGCCACAGGCGCCAAGCCAAGAGCATTTTCTTTTGAGACAGAATCTCAAGCTGTTGCCTTGGGTAAAGTGCTGTCACATCATAGCTCACAGCAACCTCCAACTCTTGGGCTCAAGGGATCTTCTTGCCTCAGTTTTTGCATTTTTAGTAGGGATGGGGGGGTCTCGATCTTGCTCAGGCTGGTCTCGAACTAGTGAGCTCAAGTAATCCAGTCACCTCGGCCTCCCAGAGTGCTAGGATTACAGGCATGAGCCACTGCACCTGGCCCTTTTATTTTTGAGACACAGTCTGACTCTGTCACCCTAGGCAGAGTGCCATGGCATCACAGTTCACAGCAACCTCAAACTTTTGGGTTCCAGAGATCCTCTCTGTCTCAGTCTCCTGAGCAGCTAAGACCATAGGCACCTACCAAAATGCTCAGATAGTTTTTTTATTTTTAGTACAGATGAGGTCTCACTCTTGCCCAGGCTGGTCTGGAACTCATGAGCTCAAGCAATCCACCTGCTTTGGTTTCCCAAAATGCTAGGATTACAGGTGTGAGCTGGGTGCCTGGCCAGAAGAGAGCATTTAAAGAGGCCAAGGAGATGGAGGACTTCTGCTCATGATTAATGGTGTGTACTAATAGAGCCCAATGGCAAAATAGGGTAAGGGGGACAGGTTCACCCTCACTCTTGTGCCACAGGGATGATATGTGAGGCCTGGCTTCAGGCAAAGATTACAATTCCATGAGATCAGGCACACAAAGCAATGAACACAGGGCCCATCACCAGCAGGTAGCCAATAAACATGCATGATCATTACTTTTTAGCCAATTCTGTTCAACATGGCCTGGCCACCCACCCTGCCCTTGGACCAAGGGAAGTTACCCAGAAAGCCTGGAAATGGCAGGTCTCCAGCAGGTCTCCCAGGTACAAAATCTGTCGGATTGGCCGTTCTTCTTGCTGCCAGTAGGAGGAATTAAGAGAAAACAGCCTCAGGAACTGAGGAGGCTGGAGCTGGGCCCTAGACCACCTGTCCCCATCCACCACCTTCTATACCCTTTCTTCCAAAGGTTTAGCTCAGAAAAAGAAATGGAGGGCCAGGTGCAGTGGCTCATGCCCACAATCCTAGCACTCTGAGAAGCTGACTGAGGCGGGTGAATCACTTGAGGAGTTCAAGATCAGCCTGAGCAAAAGTGAGACCCCCTTGTCTACTAAAAACCAGTCAGGCATTGTGGTGGGTGTTTATTGTCCCGGATACTTGAAGATCTCTTGAGCCCAGGAGTTTGAGGTTGCTGTGAGCTATGATGCCACAACTCTAGCATGGGCAAGAGTGAGACTCGGTCTCAAAAAAAAAAAAAAAGGCTCAGTTCCTGTGGCTCAAAGGCTAGGGCACCAGCCACATACACCAGAGTTGATGGGGTTAAACTCAGCCCCAACCATGCCAAAACAATGAAGACAACTATGAAAACAAAAATAGATGGGCGACGTGCCAGGCACCCTCCCTACTTACGAGGCTAAGGCAAGAGAATTGCTTAAGCCCAAGAGTTTGAGGTTGCTGTGAGCGGTGATGTCCTGGCACTCTACCAAGGGTGACATAAGACTCTGTCTCGGCTCAGCGCCTGTGGCTCAAGTGGCTAAGGCGCCAGCCACATACACCTAAGGTGGTGGGTTCGAATCCAGCCTGGGCCCGCCAAACAATGGCTGCAACCAAAAAAACGGCCAGGCGTTGTGGTGGGTGCCTGTGGTCCCAGCTACTCAGGAGGCTGAGGCAGGAGATTCACTTGAGCCCAGGAGTTGGAGGTTGCTGTGAGCTGTGATACCACAGCACTCTACCCAGGGATAGCTTGAGGCTCTGTCTCAAAAAAAAAAAAAAAAACTAAAAAAAAAAAAAAGTGAAAAACAGAGTAGTTTATCTCTATTGCAAATATATACAGATGGGAGAAAGGATGTTTGTTGCAGTGATATTTGTAATGACAAAAGGTGAGAAACAACCTAAGGGTCAAATTATGGGGACAAAGAAATAAACAGTGGCCCATTCATACACTGTGACCAATTCTACACTTACAAAACTGATATGGAGTACCTGACACACTGAGATGTGAAGACAGCAAGGCATATAATGATGCACATGATTCCCTGCCACAGGTGAACACAGACACCTGCATTTACACATCTAGAGAATACTACTTGTGGAGGTCCGTAAGTTGCAACTATTGCCTCCTAGGAAAGGAGTGGGGCGTGCTGTGGGATGGGTAGGGAAGAAGCCTTATTTTCTCACTGTATGTGCTTTCTTATTTTCAACCATAAACCACATATATATATATATATATATATTTTTTTTTTTTTTTTTGAGACAGGGTCTCACTCTGTTACCTAGGCTAGAGTGCTGTGGTATGATCTTAGCACACAGCAACCTTAAACTCTTGGGCTCAGCCTCCCAAGCAGCTAGGACTACAGGCACCTGCCACAACGCCTGAGTACTGACTAGTTTTTCTATTTTTATTTTATTTAATTTTTTTGAGACAGAGTCTCACTATGTCACCCTTGGTGGAGTGCCGTGGTGTCACAGTTCATAGCAACCTCAAACTCTTGGATTTAAGCTATTCTCTTGCCTCAGTCTCCCAAGTAGCTGGGACTATGGGTGCCTGCCACAATGCCTGGCTATTTTTTTGTTGTAGTTGTCATTGTTTAGCCAGGCTCAGGCTAGGTTCAAACCCACCAGCCGCAGTGTATGTGTCTAGCACCCTAACCAGTGAGCTATGGGTGCTGAGCCAGTTTTTCTATTTTTAGAGATGGGGTCTTGCTCTTGCACAGGCTGGTCTGGAACTCCTGAGCTCAAGTGATCCACTCACCATCCACTCCTCCCAGAGTGCCAGGATTACAGGTATGCCATGCCTGGCCCACATACTTATTTTTTAAAAAGCCACTTGAACACCCTTAGGTGAAGTGACAATCTCTCAGTAGGCAGGAACCCCGATGGACACATCTGACAGAGGGGGTTTAGTATGTTACCTGGCATTTCTCAGCTCAGCCACCAATAAATAGGCAGTATGACAGCTGTGGGCATGAGGGCCCAGCCACCTGCCTTTTAGAGCACAGGTGGGGGGACTTCCAGGTTTGTCAAGTGGTCAAATGAAAGTTGTAAGCCCACCTGGACCAGCTATAAAAACAGCAGGTCAAGGTGGGGGAGAATGAGATCACTGATTTGCACTGAAAGGCAACTCTGTGTAGGTACTGAGGACACGTGAGTGAAGCTACTGCTCTCAGGAGCTGATAATCCAGTCTTCATGTCCCCTGCCACTGCCCATGCCCCTTCCAGCCTCTCTGGCCTCTTGCCTGTTTGCTGTGTCAGTTGGGATCATCAGGGAAATCTTTCTAAAGCACAAATGTGCCTGTGTGGCCCTGCTTTTTTTTTTTTTTTTTTTGAGAACAAGTCTTACTTTCTCACCCTCAGTAGAGTGGTGTGGCATCATAGCTCACAGCAATCTCAAACTCTTGGGTTCAAGTGATCCTCCTGCTTCAGCCTCCCAGGTAGGTGGGTCTACAGGCTCCTGCCATAATACTTGTCTACTTTTTCTATTTTTAGTAGAGATGGGGTCTTGTTCTTGCTCAGGCTGGTCTGGAACTCCTGAGCTCAAGCGATCTAGTCATCTTGTCCTCCTGGAGTACTGGGATTACAGGCATGAGCCATACCTGGCTAATGGTCCTGCATTGTTTTTTTTTTGAGACAGAACCTCAAGCTGTCCCCTTGGGTAGAGTGCTATGGCATCACAGCTCACAGCAACCCCCAACTCCTGGGCTCAAGCGAGTCTCCTGCCTCAGCCTCCCAAGTAGCTGGGACCACAGGCACCCGCCACAATGCCTGGCCATTTTTTGGTTGCAGCCATCATTGTTGTTTGATGGGCCTGGGCTGGATTGGAACCTGCCACCTTAGGTGTATGTGGCTGGTGCCTTAGCCACTTGAGCCACAGGCACCGAGCCCCTGCATTGTTCTTTACAGTTCCCCAGAGCTATGTGGGTCTGACCATGTTCCACTCTGGATCACTCTTTACTATCTCTTCCCCTAAATCCTGTTTCAGATGTCCTCCCCTCTAGGAAGCTTCCCCTAATCTCCCAGCCAGGTCAGGTACCTCCTCTGACCCCTGGGACCCCAGACCTGATCAACCTAGTCTGTCACTGATGGAGCACTTGCCTGTCTCAATGGACAGTTAGGAGCTTAATGAGGGCAGGGGCCAGGCCTTTCTTAGTCACCACAGTGTCCCAGTGCTGCCTAGCACTGGACCATCCCCAGAATAGGCATTTGGACTCCTGGGATGAGTGCACAGACCATCTCCCTGGGAGTGTGTCTACCTTGACCCCCACCCCCTCGTGTGCCCCCTGCGCCCCAGAGCTGGAAGTGTACATGCGCCTGGTCGATCATGCACTTGCACAGGGTGAAGTCGGTGTGGGGTAGGTTGGTGAGGGCCTTCAGCAGGATCTGGGCAGTGACCGTGGTCTGGAAGAAGGCTGGGTTGAACTGGTATCTGAGAAGGGAACAAGAGACACAGATGGCAACACTGCCAGCACCAAGTCCCCAACCCTTAGCAGGTGCCAGGAAGGATGCCTGGGCTCCAACCCCAACCACAGTACTTTCTGGCTACATAAGTAGAACCTCTTCAAGTCTACTTTTGTGGTCTGTGAACAGGGACAGTTAATCCCCACCACTACCCATACGGTAAACATTGGTAAGTGATTCACAAACAAATTAGTATGGAAGTTACAGTCTGGAGTAATGGTTAAGGCTCTGGAGCCAGGCTGCCTGGGTTTAAACTTCCCTGCTGAAGGTGGGCACCATGGCTCTCATCTGTAATCCCAGTATTCTGGGAGGCCAAGGCAAGAGAATTGCTTGAGCTCAGGAGTTCGAGATCAGCCTGAGGAAGAGCAAAACCCCATCTCTTCTAAAGGTAGAAAAACTAGCTGGGCATGGTGGCAGGTGCCTGTAGTCATAGCTTCTCAGGGGGCTGAGGGAGGAGGATCATTTGAGCCCGAGAATGTGAGGTTGCTGTGAGCTATGAGGATGCCAGGGCACTCTACCCAGGGCGAAAGAGTAAGACTCTGTCTTAAAACAAATAAATAAGTAAAATTCCCTGCTGAGTAATCATGGACTGTTTCCTTCTTTGCTAATGGAGATGATTATAACCACATCTACCTCATGGGGGCATGACAGCAATTAAGTGAGTTAATACGTAACTCTAGCACGTGGTGGGCACTCATCAACCAGAGGAAATCACTAATAACAATCTAAACCACCACACAAACACAAGCGTTATCTCCATTTTACAGATGTGAAAAGCAAGGCTATATAATCTGCAAAAATTACATGGTAGTAGTGTCAAGAAATCACTGACGGGGCTCGGCGCCTGTGGCTCAATCGGCTAAGGCACCAGCCGCGTACACCTAAGGTGGCGGGTTTGAATCCCCAGTCAGGGCCCGCCAAACAACAATGACGGCTGCAATAAAAAAAAAAATGGCCGGGCATTGTGGCAGGCGCCTGTGGTCCCAGCTACTTGGGAGGTGGAGGCAGGAGACTCGCTTGAGCCCAGGAGTTGGAGGTTGCTATGAGCTGTGATGCCCCCTGGCATTCTACCCAGGGGGATAGCTTGAGGCTCCGTCTCAAAAAAGAAAAAAAAAAGAAATCACTGAGGGGGAAGAACCTGAATGACCATCAATAAGGGAATAGATGAGGACAGAGTCACAAGTGGAACACTACACAGCAATGAAAATAAACAATGTAGCCAGACCAAAAATGACACAGCAATGACAATAAACAATGTAGCCACACCAAAAAAGGATAGATCTCATAAATTCAGAGCTGAGAGGAAGAAGCCATATGCAGAGAAGATCAGGCTGTATGATTACATTTGTGTGAAGTTCAAAGCAGGCAAACCTGAACTAAGCTGACCCAGATACATGCATGTGTTGTAAACTATCACATAAAGCCAGAACATGAGAGCATGACAGTGATGAGGGTGGGAAGTTGGGGAGGTTGTTGGCACAGAGAATATGGGGCAAAGGCTTGTGGCATCAGGAACACTTTTCACCATGGAAGACAATTTCATGAGTGTTCATTTACAATGGTTTGTTTAACTATGTATTTTTTTTGGGGGGGGGGCCAAGAGTCTCAAGCTGTCCCCCTTGGTAGAGTGCTGTGGCATCACAGCTCATACCAACCTCAAACTCTCAGGCTTAAGCAATCCTCTTGCCTCAGCCTCCCAAGTAGCTGGAACTACAGGCACCTGCCACAATGCCTGGATATTTTTTTGTTGTAGTTGTCCTTGTTGTCTGGCAGACCCAGCCTGGGTTTGAACCTCCTAGCTCCAGTGCATGTGGCTGTTGCCCTAGCCACTAAGCCACAGGTGCTGAGCCTGTGTATTTTGTTTAACGTACTATCCTGTATATAATTAATTTTTGTTTAAAGAACAGTTAAGGCTTGGCACCTGTGGCTCAAGCGGCTAAGGTGCCAGGCACATACACCTGAGCTGGCAGGTTCAAATCCAGTCTGGACCCGCCAAACAATGACAGTTGCAACCAAAAATAGCCAGGTGTTGTGGTAGCTGCCTATAGTCCCAGCTACTTGGGAGATGGAGGTAGGAAAATGGCTTGAATCCAGGAGTTGGAGGTTGCTGTGAGCTGTGATGCCATGGTACTCTACCCAGGGTGACAGCTTGACATTCTGTCTCAAAAAAAAAATAGTTAAAATTTGCCCAATAATGGGCACTCTTCAGATTATTTATTTTTTGAAACAGAGTCTCATTTTGCACCCTCCATAGAGTGCTGTGGCATCATAGCTCACAGCAGCCTCAAACTCTTGGGTTTGACCAATCCTTCTGCCTCAGCCTCCTGAGTAGCGAGGACAATAGGCAACCACCACAACATCTAGCTGGGTGTTTTTCTGTTTTTTAGTAGAGACAGGGTCTCATTCTTGCTCATCCTGGTCTCAAACTCCTGAGCTGAAGCAATCCACCTGCCTCACCCTCCCAGTGTGCTAGAATTGACCCACTCTTCAGACTTTTTTTTTTTGGAGACAGAGTCTCAAGCTGTTGCCCTGGGTAGAGTGCCCTGCCATCATAGCTCACAGTAACCTCAAACTCTTGGGCTTAAGCGATTCTCTTGCCTCAGTCCCAAGTAGCTGGGACTACAGGCGCCCGCCACAATCCCTGGCTATTTTTTTTCCTTGTTGTTGTTGTTTGGCAGGCCTGGCTGGATTTGAAGCCACCAGCTCTGGTGTATGTGGCTGGCACCCTAGCCACTGAGCTACAGGTGCCAAGCCCACCCTTCAGATTTTTAATAGCAAAGAATGTTACTTGTGCAAGACAGAATCTGATAGCAATTAAATGGTGACAGCTTTGCCAATAACCAAGAATATGCTCTTCTGTGGCTAGGAAGGGAAACTGCCACAACTGGCAGGTCCCTAAGATACTTGTAGACATAATTATCTTATTTATTTATTTATTTATTGCAGTTTTTGGCCAGGGCTGGGTTTGAACCAGCCACCTCCAGCATATGTGGCCAGCGCCCTACTCCTTTGAGCCATAGGCGCCGCCCCAACATAATTAATTTTTAAAAACCATCCACCTTCCTGCCCCAACTTCCAAACCCTTGCAAACTACTCCCAGACACCACCGCCCCTTCCCCTGCCCTGTGTTGAGAGTGGCACCTTGCTAGCTGCTGGCATGGGGGTATGTACAGGGCTATGCACTCACAGCTTCAAGACAGCCAGATTGGCTTCCAGATCATAGGCATTCTCCTTGGCCTGTGTCTCCACATAGCGCTCCAGGGTGGCCAAGTTTTCAGGATTGTACCTAAAGGAGATTCAAGATGGGTGAGCAAAGAGGAGAAAGACGCTGAGACTAGTCATTTTATGAAGCAAAAGGCCACTGCAATCCGTTCTTCCTTCCCTTCTCCTCTAAATCTGGCACAGATCACCTGCTCTACCCAAGTAGTGAATCAGATCTATAATTTCTTTCTTTTTTTTCATTTTCAGGAAATTGCAAAGGAGGCAGAATATCTTTAACTTCTAACAAAACCTGTATACTTCCCAGACCTCTTGCTAAGTTCTAAACCCCATTAGAACACTGGGTCTTGTCTAGGATTCCTCCCCAACCTCTCAACCAGTCACCTGTCTAGCCTGTACACACAGCTCGCTACCCCTTCCTCTCCTCCTCAGGCCTCCACCTGGTCCAGACCCATCCTCTCCTTTCTAGGTTACAGCCTAGCTTCCTCTACTCAGCTCTAACCACCCCTGGCTCTCACTATCTGTTGCTGGTTTTGTCTCCTCTCTGGAAGAGGAACCCAGTCTACAATAGCACAACCTGCAACTGTCTTCGTTGCACCTGGTGCCCAGCGTTGACAGAGTGGATGTCAGTGAACGTGCGATGAATGAATAACATGAGGGGCAGAGAATGGAGAGATTAAGTAGCACTGATAGACTGACGAGCAGAGGGAGGAAATCAGGAGCCAAGAGAAAGAAACCTGAAGAGTGGTAAGGGAAATCTTAAGAGAATTGAAGAGGAAAATAAGTGGTAGGCAAGGCTCTCTCTTGCTTCTGGGCCTTTACAGTCCTGTTTCCTTAAACATCTCCTTTTCCAGAATGACCTCCTCACATCCAGAACGACGGAGAAACACCGCCTGAGGGCAAACCCAGGACCCTGACCACCCTTTGCGGTCTAGGGACAATCCTCTCCTCCACCCACTTGGCCAGAGCGCTCCCTCCGATTAAGCTCAGACCTGTCGATACCCTTGAGCAACTTGCCCACGTTCGCTCTCATCTGCTCAAACATCGCCATGACTACTGTCGTCTTTCACAACCAGGACTAGAGGCGAACAGTGAAGCGGAACGGCAGCCTAGAGGACCGGAAGAAAAAGAGGCGGTGGAAACGGAATTACGCCCGCTTGTCGCTCCAGCGCTAGAAAAGTAGTAAACGGGTTGAGTGAGGCTTTTGCAACAGCGGCCACGCTTTCCGGCTGCCACGTGACACCTTCACGGCAGGCGCAATTGGCGCGTGCGCATTCGCTCCGCCTGAGCTGGACCAACAGCGTGAGAAAAAGCTTAGTTTACTTCAGTGCGCAGGCGCCTCAGGCTGAGGGGGTGGAGCTAAACATTTCCCGGCGTCTTGTACCTTGTTCTAGCACTGAGGACTTGCGCGCGCGTGCGTGAGCTCTTCCGCAAGGCGCCTGAGCTCTGACCGCGAGCGCGCACGTCATATAGAGCGCGGCCGTATACCGACAGAACTCTGTGGGAATGCGTGCGGTAGTTCTCCATTTGGGCGGTGGCCGAGTCCCGCTCAGGTCCCTCTTGCTTTAGGCTTGTTCCCCAGAGGCAGGTTTCAAGCCCTGCATCCTGGTCCCTACCCTCTATCAGATACAAGAGTAGGATCTCATAAAGCTATTGTGCTCTGCGGGCAGGGACTGGGCAAGGGGCCCCTGGACTCCCGCCAGACTGCGCCCAGTCTCCATTCGGTTGCAGTTTTGAGGCTGAGGGCATCTTGTAGTGCCAGGAGTTATTTGTGTACAAGTTCTGTACTTTGCAGGCCTGAATGCACAGACATGTGCCATGTATGTGGAGGTATATATCCTGGGTACATCCACATGTGTACACACAAATATCCAGGCCTGTGCATATCTACACGTCGGCACACCGTGCAGGGGCCAACACAAGTGCGTATGTGACCCATGTGAACAGGCATGTACACTGCATAGCCATCCCGGTGCACACCTGCCACCCCCAGGTTGTGACCAAACCTTCAAGTACCCAGCAGAGGTTAAACTATGGTTTTTAGAGACTGCTCAGAACGGGGGTGGGGGGTGTTGGAGTGGGAGGGATGGTGCTAGGGCACCCGCTGGGTTATAAGTAAGTTCTTTTGCATCATATTTACATCCAGCCCTAGGTCTTGGAGGTGAAGGGTAGTCCCCTGGGTCCTTAGGCAAGCTGCCTGTCATAGATTTTTAGAGCTCTGGGGACAGGGGGTGGAGCCAGGGCACAGCCCTGCAGCTGGGGCAGGAAGCGAGAGTGGGGAGGGGGTAGGCCACAGCCTGCGGAGGCAAGGCGGGTGCAGGGCTTGTGGGGAGGGAGGGAGGTGCCAGCACTTGAGCCCTGAGGCCCTGCTGGCCCCTGGGCGCAGGCCAGCTCTGGCCCCAAGGAATGGACTTTACAGACCCCGACATTTTTAATAAGGACCCCCGTGACCATTACGACCTGTTGCAGCGGCTGGGTGGCGGCACCTATGGGGAAGTCTTCAAGGTGAGAAAGTCCCTTTCATCCCCATCATCCTCAATCCAGTCACCTTTGGAGTGAGGTCCTAGAAAGGAAAAGAGTGTAAGCGGGCCCCAGTCCTTGTCTTTGGCTCAGGGATGCTAAGGCAAGTGGAGCCTGCCTGACTGCCAACTTCCCCTTTACAAGGCTCGAGACAAGGTGTCGGGGGACCTGGTGGCATTGAAGATGGTGAAAATGGAGCCTGGTGAGGAGGGAACCCAGGAGATCCTTCCCCATATCCATACCCCACCTCCCGGGACACTGGGATCACATCTCTGGTAGCTCCCTCCCTGCAAGCAGTCTTTTCTCTCCTGCCCCTCCTCACAGATGACGATGTCTCCACCCTTCAGAAGGAAATCCTCATGCTGAAAACTTGCCGGCATGCCAACATCGTGGCCTACCATGGGAGTTATCTCTGGTGATGAGCTTTAGACTTGCGCCCTGGAACTCAGCTCAGCACCTAACCTGGACTCCCATTTCTGACAGGGGCACCCCTTAATTTGATCTCCAGTCCTGAGCTTCCATTTCTGACTGGAGTACCCTAACCTAACCTCTAATCCTGGACCCTCATTTTTAATGGGGGCACTCCTAACCTGTTCTTCAGTCCAAAGTCCCACTCTTCTAACTAGAGCACCCCTTAACCTAGATCCCCAATCTAAACTCCCGTTTCTGGCCAGGGGTCTCCAAAATGATTCTTTCATATTAATGCAATCTGAAATCAACTCCCCTAAAACTAATCTCTCATTATTTTGCCCTTTGGGTCCCCCAGTTTCACTCCCTGCATGAACAAAAACCCCCAAATTCCCTGACCCCCTAATTTATATTTGTTGCCCCACTAATGACCTCAGCTTCTCAGAACTGGCACCCTGGGCCCCTCTGCAACCTGTGAGATCTCTGCTCTGTATTCCTAGGTTAGCATAGGACTATAGATGGGTACCCAGGGTTTGAAGCTGGAACCTAGGTTCAAGTTGAGTTGTCCCTGAATACATATTTCCTCTCTGGCCTTAACTTCCTCATCTGTCTGGGAATGGAACAATCTCACCCTGGTGGGCAAGGGTTGATAAAGCGAAGACAGCTGTTGCAATAAAGTTCTTACTGAACTAGGACAAGACAGTGTAGTAGGGGCTCTCCTATAAATAATAATATATTGCTGTTATTACTATTATTACTCTTGAACCATTGTAGGTTGCAGAAGCTCTGGATCTGCATGGAATTCTGTGGGGCTGGTTCTCTCCAGGACATCTATCAAGGTTAGAGGAAGGACAAGGGCATCTACCACACCTCCCTAATCCACCTCTTCCATCTCTGACTTTCTGGTCCATACTTCACACAATAAGCCCCTCCTCTGAGCCTGCTGATGCTGGAGATACTACAGGGACAGAGTGGGCCGAGCCGCAGTCTTTCTGCATGCAGTGACCATCCCCCCCCTTCTCTCCTTCCCCAGCTTTTTTCTATGTCTGCATTTTCCTGCCAAGGCCTATTTGTGTGTTTGATATTTCTGCATTTTCTAGCTCATAGGTGCCTTTTTTTTTTTTGAGACAGAGTCTCACTCTGTTACCCTGGCTAGAGTGTCGCGGCATTATCATAGCTCACAGCAACCTCAAACTCTTGGGCTCAAGTGACCCTCTTTCCTCAGCCTCCTGAGTAACTAGCTGGGACTACAGGCACCCACCACAATGCCCAACTACTTTTTTCCATTTTTTAATAGAGACAGGGTCCTCCTCTTGCACAGGCTAGTCTCGAACTCCTGAACTCAAGCAATCCATCACCTCGTCCTCCCAGAGTGCTAAGATTACAGGTGTGAGCCACCACACCCAGCCAAATTTTTGTTGAATGAATGAATTTCTGATTCTTTCTCTCAGTCTGCCTTTCATTCTCTTGGAGAATTTGAGGGTGGTGGTGGAGCTGACCTCTGATCACCTCTGTGAATTTCCAGTTCCCACTGCTGTCTTAGGCCATCTCTCTGACTCCCTCCTGTCATAGGCCTCAACTGTTAGAAGAGGAAGGACTTCATTAAGAAGTCCTCCAGAGGGTAACTGAGGCACACAGAAAGGAAGTGAAACACATAGCCATTCTGTCAGACCCAACTTCTGACCACCTCTTCCATCTCTCTCTGGGATTCCCTCTCCACTCCTCTGTGTCTCTCTCTTTCTAAATACAGCATATCTGTCTTCTCACATTTTGGTCTCTGATCATCTTTTTCTGTCTCTTTCTGTTTGGATCTGTCCCCGTTTCTTTCTATTTGTCTCTGTCTATCTCTGTGTCTCTCTGCCATTCATCATTTTGCAAAAAGTCACATCGCTACCCTCTCTGTTGAGAGCCTGCCCACGGCTCTGGCTCCTGCTTCCCTCGGAGAAGCCCAAACTCCCTGTCTGGTCCACCCTAAGATGGCCAGCCTCACCTCCTACTCCTTTCCTCCCCACACTCAGCTGCTTTTCAAATCTACCAGGCACCCTTTTACCACCCGGGCCCGGCATTCACTGTTCCCCATCAGAGTGGGACTGTCATATCATCAGCCACTGTCACCTTTGCTGACCACTATGTGTTAAATGTCAACCCTTTCCACACACATTTCCATTCTTGCTTTATTTTTTTTCCTACTATTTTTTTTTTTTTTTGAGACAGAGCCTCAAGCTGTCCCCCTGAGTAGAGTGCCCTGGCATCACAGCAGCTCACAGCAACCTCCAACTCCTGGGCTCAAGCGAGTCTCCTGTCTCAGCCTCCCAAATAGCTGGGACCACAGGCACCCGCCACAACACCCAGCTATTTTTTGGTTGCAGCCGTCATTGTTGTTTGGCGGGCCTGGGCTGGATTCAAACCTGCCACCTTAGGTGTATGTGGTTGGTGCCTTAGCCACTTGAGCCACAGGCTCTGAGCCTTTTTTCCTACTATTGATTAGCATTTCAAGGGCTACATATTTTTGCTTATTTATCTTGTTTGCTTTCTGTCTCCCCCACTGGAATGTTCTCTCCCTGAGGGCAGGAATGTCTGTCCCTTGTTTGTAGCTGTGTCCTAGAGCCTCTTGCTGTGCCTGGCACATAGTAGACACACAGGGGACATCTGCAGAGTGGCTCTCTGCCTCCTCTGGCCTCTGTTAAGCTGTATTGCCACCTCACTCTGTCCCCAACTGCCGTCTTCCCTGCCGTCTCCCCCTCCCACTGGTCCCAACCTGGTTCTCCTCCCCTTGTGGCTCCCTCTCAGCTGGTGTGGGTGGGGACCAGGGCTCCCCAGCCCAAGTTTCCTGGCTCTCACCCATCACCTGGCCTGGCCGGGGTGACCTTTGCAGTGACAGGCTCCCTGTCAGAGCTCCAGATTAGCTATGTGTGCCGGGAAGTGCTGCAGGTGAGGAGAGGCTGGAGGGCCTGGGGGTGGGGTAGGCCCCACTCCAGCTTCCAGACACTCACAGCCCCCTTGTCCCACCCTTCTCCCAGGGACTGGCCTACCTGCACTCACAGAAGAAGATACACAGAGACATCAAGGTGGTCTTAGGGCAGAGGGGTGCCATTGAGGGATGGGACCCAGGAGATGGGAGTGGCATGGGGGCTCAGGGTGGCTTGAGCTGGGAGGGGTGCTGGGCAGGGGGTTCCTGCAGCCTCTTATCTCCAAGGCTTCCCTCTCATCTCCAGGGAGCCAACATCCTTATCAATGATGCTGGGGAGGTCAGACTAGGTGAGTGAGGCTGGGGGTTGGGGGGTTGGAGGGCTGGTGGGGGATCTGAGGGGTCAAGCAATACCAGATCACTCACTACATGTCTCCTGCCTCTAGCTGACTTTGGCATCTCAGCCCAGATTGGGGCAACGCTGGCTAGACGCCTCTCTTTCATTGGGACACCCTACTGGTGAGGGACACTGAGCAGGCACCTGGGGTGGAATGGGGGACAGTGGCCTAGTTCTCAGGTAATCTCCTTCCTGGCTCTGTTGCCCTGCCCATGCTTTTCTCCGCTGAAGCTCTTCTCATTCTCTTTGGCCCTCTGAGTCTTCCATTTACCTGTGTCTCAGTCCCTCCTGCCTGCTCTCTCAGTGTCTGTTGATTTTTATCTTGGTCTCTGTCCTTCCACAGCTGCCTATTTCAGTCTTTCCCTCTATCTCAGTCCATGGCACCCTCTGTCTCTTTGTTTCTGTCTTTCTCACTGTCTCTCTGACCGTATCTGTCTCTCTTTGTCTCTCTCCATCTGACTCTGTGTCTTAGCTCCTTTTGCCCCATTCTCCTCTCCATGTCCCTTCCCTCCCCTTCCCCATGCCACCCTTGGTTCTCTGAGGATCTCTGTCCCCAGGATGGCTCCAGAAGTGGCGGCCGTGGCCCTGAAGGGGGGATACAATGAGCTATGTGACATCTGGTCCCTGGGCATCACAGCTATTGAACTAGCCGAGCTGCAGCCGCCACTCTTTGATGTGCACCCCCTGAGGTAGGCAGGTGTGGGAGGTCCCCTGGGTCTGGAGATCCTGCCCAGTCCTGATCCTGCAGACCACCCTTCAATCTGCCTCCCACATCCAGGTCCCTTTATAGGAGACCACGAAGGATTCCCCCTCCCAGAAGGCCTTTTCTTCAGCCTTCCACACCAGGAGTCCTCAACTCAGGGGTCCCCTCCTGAAGCCCCCCTTTGCATGTGCTCCGTAAAGTGATAAATGGCTTCCGTGAGGAGAGGCATTGGAAAACCTGACCCTTGCTCTCATTCTGTGCCTCAGTTCACTCTCTGCTGACCTCAGTGCTACTGGGAACCCCTCAAACCATGAGGTCTGGCCCCCTCAGGGGTCTGAACCCCATATTCTTTCCCTGTTATTCTAGAGTTCTCTTCCTCATGACCAAGAGTGGCTACCAGCCTCCTCGGCTAAAGGAAAAAGGCAAATGGTAAGAGGCGTGATAACAGGGCGAGAGAGTGGAGTTGGAACCTGGGATGGTGGTCCCATGGGAAGGCCACTGGTCCCCTCACCCTGGAACCTGGCTTTTTCCTCCCAAGGTCTGCTGCCTTCCACAACTTTGTCAAAGTCACCCTCACTAAGAGCCCCAAGAAACGACCGAGCGCCACCAAGATGCTCAGTGTAAACCTCTTTTCCCTGAGAAGCCTTCCCCAAACTCTCACTCCAGAATTTCTTGGGGGCTTCCACACTCCCTAGAAGTTTGATAGTTTAGTTCCAAAGAACCCCCATGGCCCTTTCAAAGTCCCTAGTTCCTCAGAATTTCCCAGGAACACCTCCCCGATCCTCAGAATTATACCTCAGACCTGTCCTAGATCCCCTGAGTTTCTAGAACTCAGACATTCCCAACGGCCTCAAGACTTGTTCCCGAGCATCCTTTTCAATTTCAAGGGAGCCCCAGTCCTCTCTATGACAATTCTGGGATGCTCCAAGGCCCCTCAAATAACTCTAAATTCTTCTAATCTCTTAAAACTTCTTAGAATCCCCCAGGCCTCTGAGCTTCCTAAAGTTCCACACCCTGGATTCCTCAGACAGGTCCTCCAGCCCCAGCCCTAGCCCTAGCCCCTGCCCCAGCCCCAGCTCCTTCCCTCTGCACCAGCTTTCTGGGTATGGACACCTCTTCCCCTCCCCCAGCATCAACTGGTAGCCCAGCCTGGGTTGAACAGAGGCCTGATTCTAGATCTTCTTGACAAACTGAGGAATCCTGGAAAGGGGGCCCTCACTGGGGAGATCGAGGATGAGGAGCCTGAGGTGAGGGCCTTGGCTGGCCAGAGCACTGGCCCCTCTTGGCCTTTGCTCAGGCTGCCCCCCCTGCTGGGAGTGCCTTCCTGCCACCTAAGAAGGAGCACAGGGCAGGAAGATGGGAAGCTTGGCACCAGCCTGGGCACAGGAGACCTGTAGAGGAGAGGAGGGCTCAAGACTGGGCCCACACAGGGGGGCTGCTTGGGGGTCTTGAGCCCTGATGTGGCTGCCCCTCTGCCTAGCTACCCCCTGCCATCCCTCGGCGTATCAAATCTACCCACCGGTCCAGCTCTCTGGGGGTCCCAGATGCAGACTGCTGTCGTGAGTAGAAAACCTTAAAGTCATCTGACCCTATCATAGATGCCAGAAACCCCTGCCCCATCTACCATCAGACCACCAGAAATCCTCTATCACCTGATCTACAAAATGACTAGAGATCCCCACCTCTCTAACCTGTAAACAGACCGCATGAGACCCCCCCACCATCACCACCCTGACACCAAAAGAGACCCCAATACCCAATGGATGCTGAAAACAAATGCTTTGTAACTACTTTGAGCCCCCATCTCCCAAACCCAGACTCACAAACAAGACCCCTACATAAACCAAGACCCCTCCTCCAAGGGACAGTTCTAGCCCCAAGATCTTAGCTTCAAAATCCCCAAATTCTACTCTATTTCCAGCTATGTTTCATTCCCCTGCCCCAGCTCATTGTGGTTCCCTTTCCCCACCCAGGGCGGCACATGGAGTTCAGGAAGCTCAGAGGACTGGAGACCAGACCCCCAGTCGACACAGTGAGCTGCCTTCCTCTGCTCTCCCCAGGTGCCCTCTGAATCCCCTTAGGCCACTGCTGACACCTTTCCTATCCCACAGGCTCGTTTACAGCCCCCCAAAGACTTCTGGAGCAGCCCCAGGTCAGGGGTCCTTGGGTAGGTGGGGAAGGGGCTGGGATGTGATTGGGAGCCCTGAAGCTGATTCCTGTCACTCTTCAGGCAGCACCTGTCAGAGTCGGATGATGATGACTATGATGACGTGGATATGTAAGCACAGCCCCACCTCAGCCCCACCTTCCTGCAGGCCCCCAGCTTGCCTTTACCCTTAAGCCTCCTGTGGCCCTTCCTTCATTCCTTCCTTCCTCCCTCCCTTCCTTCCTAAGCCCTGTTCCCTGCTCCCACCTCCCTTTACTCCTTCACCTTCCACTCCTGACCCCCAAATCCCAGCTCTAGTCTACCTTCTTTCCAGCTTCTCATATGACCTGTGACCTGACTCCAACTTCAATCCCCCACCTGCCCTCAACCCAAGACCTAACCCCACTTATCCTCCTCAGCCCTGAAGCCTCCGCTATATCCGAGTCTCAAACACTTACCTGATGTCACCCCTGCCCCAGCCTGCATCTTTTCTCATCTTCTTTCCCAACCTCAGGCTGAACCTTGGCCCCTGGAAATTTCCCAAAGGCCAGACCCTGAGCCCCAGGCCCCACATCCCCCAGACCCTAAGCCCAGAGCCAGGCTCAGGTGTACTCACTCACTCATTCTACCCATCTTGTATGTCACAGCCCATGTGTGGCACCAGCACAAAGTAAAAGTCTGGTCCACAGGTGCTGATGTTACATGTGTCACTAGGTGGTATAAAGACTCAAAGGCTTGGTGCATTGTCACCACTCACTCTCCAAGAGGTGCTGTTCCTGTTATCACCATCGTCATTAGTCCTTTAATCCTCAGCTCCAGCCAGACCCAGTCACCCCTCACCCTCCTCTCCTCAGACTGCAATCCCAGGTTCCAGCCCCATCTTCCCGCAGTTCTTGTTCCCCAGACCCCTACTTGATTACCCCATCTTTTTGTTTCAGCCCCACCCCTGCTGAGGACATACCTCCTCCACTGCCCCCCAAGGTAAGGCCCTAGGTCAGGGATGGGAGGCTGGGGCCAGGGTTCCAGTGCTTGGCTGCTGGGATACTGGGCTCTCTAGGGCTGGGGGTCCAAGAAATGGGGATCTGTGAGTGGCATCCCTCAACCTGGGGGTGGGATTCAAAATATTTAGCCTCATAGCACTGATGGATCCATCATTAGCCCATTAATTCTGGAGTGTGAGGATGTCCCAGGTAGGGTGTCAGAGGGGAAGACTGGAGTGGCAGCAAGACGTTGTGGGGAGGGTCAGAGCCATGGCTGTCAGTCCTGTTGGAGCCAAGGAGTGGGGTCACAGAAGGGTGCCCTCCCTCTACAATCATCTGATATTTTCCCCCATGCTCCTTTCCTTTACACCAAAGCCCAAGTTCCGTTCTCCATCAGATGAGGGTCCTGGGGGGCCAAGGGATGAAGGGCAGCTGAGCCCAGGGGTGCTGGTCCGGTGTGCCAGTGGACCTCCTCCACGCACTCCACGTCCTAGGCCTCCTCCAGCCACTGGCAGCCCCCACCTCACTGCCCATTCAGGTAATGGGACAGTCTGGGTGGAGGGTGGGTAGGGGTGGGGTGACCTTGGGGGCTGATTTTCTCCCACCCCCTCTCAGAACCCTCACTCTGGACCCCAGCTTCCCAGGAGCCTGACCAGCCCCCACTACTGCCCCCCAAGACGGAAAAGATGAAGAGGAAGGTAAGGGCCAACTATTCTGAGGACTTGCATCTCTCGATGGGGCTGGGGATGCCTGGTGAGGGTGGGAGAACTGATAATGATAGGTAATGTTTGCTGAGCACTTCTCTTGTGCTCAACTCAGATAGGAGCCCTAGTTTCATTGATGGGGAAACTGAGGCTCAGAGAGGCTAAGTAGCTTGCCCAAGTTCATATGTATACCTTGAGGAGGCAGAGTCAGGATTTGAACCCAGGTACCCTTGCTGCAGACTCCTAACCCTTGCACTTTCTTGTTCCTTGCTTCCCTTGGCTGGATCTGCCGCCTGGCCCTGTGTGGCCTGCTCAGGGATGTGCCCTTCTGGTAAAGTTGTTCAATGGCTGCCCACTCCGGATCCACAGCACAGCTGCCTGGACACACCCCTCCACCAAGGGTGGGCATTCAGGAGGGTCAGGGAGAGCACAGGGGTGGCGGGCTGGGGAGCAAAAGTAGGGAGGGGGAAGAGACCTAACAGAAGGCACAAAGCAAAGGCAGGGACTAGGGAGTGTCTTGATGGGGCTGGGAGCTGGCCACTTGAGACAGGTCAGAGCCTATGGTTTAGTTGAGATTTGGGGATCAAGGATGAGTAGAGGAAAGATAAGTTGGAGAATGAAAACTAGGGGGACAGAATAGGTGGACAGAAGGTCTGCTAGAGGTTAATGGTAGAGAGACTGCCATCAGCATTTTGGGATCAAGAATTTTGGGAATCGGGAGGTGCCAGCCCCATATGCCAGCGGTGGCGGGTTCAAATCGAGCCTTGGCCAAAAACTTAAAAAAAAAAGGGGGGGGGGCTTGGCACCTGTGGCTCAAGTGGCTAAGATGCCAGCCACATATACCTAAGGTGGCGGGTTTGAATCCAGCCTGGGCCCGCCAAACAACAATCACGGCTGTAAGCAAAAAGAAATAGCCAGACGTTGTGGCGGGCGCCTATGGTCCCAGCTACTTGGGAGGCGGAGGCAGGAGACTCGCTTGAGCCCAGGAGTTGGAGGTTGCTGTGAGCTATGCCACGGCACTCTACCCAGGGGAACAGCTTGAGGCTCTGCAAAAAAAAAAAAAAAAAAGAATTTTGGGAATTGGAAGACAACAGAGGGCAGGCACCTGTAGCTTAGTGGTTAGCGCACCAGCCACGTGCACTGGGGCTGGTGGGTTCGAACCCAGCCCAGGCCTGTTAAACAAAAAAATTAGCCAGGCAATGTGGCAGGGGCCTGTAGCCCCAGCTACTTAGGAGGCAGAGGCAAGAGTATTACTTGAGCCCAAGAGTTTGAGGTTGCTGTGAGCCATGACGCTATCACAGGCTACTGAAGGCGACAAAATGAGACTCTGTCCCCCAAAAAGAAAAAAAAAGAATAGAGCAGAAAAGGACAGAGTCTGGGCATCAAAGATAGGAGACAAAGTCAGTGATGGAGTCAACATTAAAGAAATAGCATCAGAGTTTGGAGTGTCACATTGGAAAGGAAATACCATATTTGGGAGTGTCTGAGTTTGAGGATCAGTGTAAGACAGCATTAGCATTTGGGGAGCAGAAATGGGGAGAAAGAGGGCTATTTTGGGGGGTAGGTCAGTTGGGGTCAGAACTGAGGAAACGTAGGGCCAGGATTTGTGGCCCACCGGAATATAGCAAGTCACAGGCAGAGAAGAATGAAACTGGTTTAAGGGACTGGTCAGGATTTAAGGGAGGGAAATAGAGGTTGGGAGTGTCAGTTTGGGGTGAGAGGGAATAGATAGTCAGAGCTGGGGGTGAGAGTTTGGGATCAAACAGGCAGGAATTTGGAAGGTCCCTCACAATGGGGGTCTCAGTATCCTCAATGTTTGTCCCCCAGACCAGCACCTGCTCCTGGGTGCAGAAGAAGGCATCTTCATCTTGAACCGGAATGACCAGGAGGCCACACTGGAGATGGTGAGGGACTGTGCCTAGGATGGGGCAAGGACAGGGCTGGAGTTGGGGGTTGCTGGGGTGTCACAGGAGCCATCCTCCCTGTCTCTGCAGCTCTTTCCTAGCCGGACTACCTGGGTGTACTCCATCAACAATGTCCTCATGTCTCTCTCAGGTCTGGCTGTGGGTTGGGGGGAGAAGTGGGATTAAGGGTTAGGGAAATGGGAAGTAGATAGGCACAACTGAAAACACTTAGGTTCCCCCATCACAGAGCCTGAACCACTTTTTCATTGTGCTCCCTGAGCCTCAGTTTTTCCCATCTGTTAGATGGGACCCACAATAATCTCCACTTCTCCAGTCAGTTTTGAGATAATTTCTACAATATTTTTTTTTTGAGCCAGAGCCTCAAGCTGTCGCCCTGGGTAGAGTGCTATGGCATCACAGCTCACAGCAACCTCAAATTCTTGGGCTTAAGTGATTCTCTTGCCTCAGCCTCCCAAGTAGCTGGAACTACAGGCACCTGCCACAGCACCAGGCTATTTTTTGGTTATAGTTGTCATTGTTGTTTGGCAGGCCTGGGCTGGATTTGAACCTGCCAGCTTTGGTGTATATGGTTGCCGCCCTAGCCACTGAGCTACAGAGGCGCCAAGCCTCTATAATAGTTTTTAAATAGCTTTCAGATGATAGTGAGAACTTATTCCACACTTAACTAAGGTTGAGTGAGCAAGCTGCAGATTAAAAACCAATCTGTGGGGTGCTGGCCCCATATACTGGAGGTGGTTGGTTTGAACCTGGCCCAAGCCAAAAGCCAAAAGCTGCAAAAACAAAAACAAAAACAATCTGTGTTACTGGTTTTTTTTTTTTTTTTTTAGAGACAGTCTCACTTTATCACCCTTGGTAGAGTGCCGGGGTGTCACACAGCTCACAGCAACTTCCAATTCCTGGGCTTAGGTGATTCTCTTGCCTCAGCCTCCTGAGTAGCTGGGACTACAGGCACCCGCCACAATCCCCGACTATTGTTTTGTTGCAATTTGGCTGGGGCCGGGCTTGAACCCGCCACCCTCAGTATATGGGGAGGTGCCCCACTGAGCCACAGGCACTGCCCCTGTGTTACTGTTTTATAAATGTTTTGTGTAAAAGAATTTCCAATTGTGGAGGAAACACCAAGCCAAATAGGATTGATGAGCTAGTTAATATCACATCTGTGATGACAAATGTTAGATGAATTTATAGGTGTGGTTTTTTTTTTTTTCTTGTGTGACTAAGTCACTCTGTTGCCCAGACTGCCATGGCATCAGCCTAGCTCATATTAACCTCAAACTCCTGGGTTCAAGGAGTCTTCCTGCCTCAGCCTTCCCAGTAGCTGGGACTACAGATACCTGCCATCACACCTGGGTAGTTTTTCTTTTATTCTTTTCTTTTCTTTCTTTTTTTTTTTTTTTTTTTGCAGTTTTTTTCTGTGGCCAGGGCTGGGTTTGAGCCCACCACCTCTGGTATATGGGGTCAGTGCCTTATTCCTTGAGCCACAGGTGTCGCCCTAGTTTTTCTACTTTTAGTAGAGATGGGGTCTCACTCTTGTTCAGGCTAGTCTCCTGAGCCCCAGTGATCCTCCCACCTTGGCCTCGCAGAATGTCCTACAGATGTGTTTCTTTTTAAATTTGGTTGTATGTATAACTTCATCTGATTGGGTGTTTATGGTTTGTTTTGTTTGCTTGCAGTTTTTGGCCAGGGCCGGTTTGAACCTGCCACCTCCGGTATATGGGGCTGGCACCCTACTCCTTGAGCCACAGGCACCACCCAGTCTATGGGCTCTTACGTGGCTACAAGTACTAGGAGGGCAAGGAATGTTTTTGTTCTGCTTGCTACTGTTCACCAGGGCCAAGCACAGCAGGTTTGCCCTACCACAGGTCTTTAAAGTACATCCAGTGAGCAATGAATGAATGAAAAGTGCTTGAGAATCATAGCCTTGGGAGTTTCAGACAAAGGGATGGGGCTGAATGAAAGGATGGAGGAAAGAAGGTGGGAGCCGGGGTCCTATAACTGCCTGCTTCCCCTCACATACACACACTGCAGGAAAGACTCCCCACCTGTATTCTCATAGCATCTTGGGCCTGCTGGAACGGAAAGAGACCAGAGCAGGAAGCCCCATCGCTCACATTAGCCCCCACCGGCTACTAGCAAGGTACCAGCTCCCAGTGGCACCACAGACCCCAAAGGCCCTCCTCCCCCTACTGCTGTCCACCCTCCTTCACACTTTCATTTTTTTCAGGAAGAACATGGTCTCCACCAAGATCCAGGACACCAAAGGCTGCCGGGCATGCTGTGTGGGTGAGAGACTCTGTGGGTATGCAGATAGAAGGCAGGCTGAGCCAAGGGTATGCCTGTGCTGCATCTGCCGAGCAGGTTGCAAAGTTAAGGCAGGGTCCAGAGCCCAGGGAAAGATGTGTGGTTGTGTGGGTCTAGCACGGGGCTGGGGGTGCGGGGATTAATTCTAACCCATCCACAGCGGAGGGTGCGACCTCTGGGGGCCCATTCCTTTGCGGGGCACTGGAAACATCTGTGGTCCTTCTTCAGTGGTATCAGCCTATGAACAAGTTCCTGCTTGTCCGGGTAAGGGGCGTAGAGAGTTTGCTGAGGACTCTAGGGATGCCATGACAGGTGCCTTCCACCCTTTTAGGCTTCTGTTGAGAGCTCCGTGAAGCTCCGCCTCTTCCTAGGCCCCGCCTCAATCTCCCAGAGGCCCCACCCACCTACCCCGTCGGAGCTGGAGGCTTTGCTTCCGAGGGCTTCCTGATCTCTAAACTCCGCTCCTCACACCAGGGCTCAAGTATTCCTCAGGCCCTATGCTCCGCCGCCAGGTCTCTAAGGAGACCTTATAGGACCTGTTCCTTTGAGTTTTTAAGTAGGTTTTGCTGCCTTCGACACCCATTGCACGAGCCCTGTCTTTCTGTCGCCAGGGTGGCACGCCCCCAAACGGATGTCACACTCTCTGAGGCCACACCCCTGTTTCTAAGTAGGCACCACTTAAGCCCTCTGCGGCTTTACTCCCTTAAATTTCTAGATGGCATCTCCATAGACTGAGGGCCAGGTTTCGGAAATCTCATGCCAGCTCCCGGGTTCCGCCCCTCTCTGGCCCCGGCCCTCCCGGATCCCGCCCCAAGCCCCCTCTGAGCCCTCCCGCCCTCCCCTCCCCGGCCGCGGCCCACAGCAGGTGCTGTTCCCACTACCGACGCCTCTGCCAGTGTTCGCGCTGTTGACCGGGGCCGGCTCTGAACTGCCTGCCGTGTGCATCGGCGTCAGCCCCGGGCGGCCGGCGAAGTCGGTGCTCTTCCACACCGTGCGGTTCGGCGCGCTGTCCTGCTGGCTGGGCGAGATGAGCACCGGTGAGCCGGCCGGAGTCTCGTTGAGGGCAGTCAGCTGAGAGGCGTGGGTCTGAGTGCCTGGGTGGTCCTTAGCCTGGGGACCGCTTGGTACTGAGAAGGGCTGGAAGGGGACGGGGAGGAAGAATGGTGGATTTTATTTAATTGGTGAGATTGACGATGGGGGCGGGTCTGGGTGGTGGGAAGGGTTTAGGCTTCTTGCTTGAGGGGTGCCTGGCGGAGGGACTGGCCTTTAGCGGCGGTGTGCGAAAGGGGGACGGGGCGAAGCTGGTCGTTAAACCCCGCCTTCTCTCAAACAGAGCACAAGGGACCAGTGCAGGTGACCCAGGTAGAGGAAGATATGGTAATGGTGTTGATGGATGGTAAGAATCTTCCTCTCTCCCCTTCCCTTCCCCACCCTCTTTCCCATCCATAGACGTCTGTCCTCAACCTTTGCCTCTCAGAACCCCTTAAGCCCCTCTAGGCCTTGTCCCCGTCCTACTTACCTTTCACAATGAATTTGTTTCCTGGTCCCTTAGTAATCCTCTAAGCCCTGCTTCCAGTTCTTAAAATTCTGTCTCTGTCCCCTTCCAGGCTCTCTGAAGTTGGTGACCCCGGAGGGAGCACCAGTCCGGGGCCTTCGCACACATGAGATCCCTATGACCGAGGCAGTGGAAGCTGTGGGTATGTGCAGGGATGGGAGAGCCCAGGGAATGGGTAGAGGCTCAGGTGGTTCCTAAGGGGAATGTGCACTGCTTTCTCCCCAGCTATGGTCCGGGGTCAGCTTCAAGCTTTTTGGAAACATGGAGTACAGGTGTGGGCTCTAGGCTCTGACCAGGTAAGCTCCTCCACCCTAACCTCACAGCTCTGCTCCTCCCACCTCAGTCACCACATTCATCAGCTGGGAGTGAAGAACTGAGTCACCTATTTCAAGAATGAAAGAAAAAGTATCCAATGTACTCAGTACTTTTATGAAACCTTATATTTACTCACACTTTCTTATGAAAGGTAGATCACAACTATAGCCCAGGATGAAGGAGAGAAATGGAGCGGGTAGGGAGGGAAGGGTTGATAGAGGGAGGGTAAACGGTGGGACCACACCTATGGAGCATGTTGCAAGGGTACAAGTCAAATCTATCAAGTATAGAACATAAATGTCTTAACACAATAATCAAGTAAATGAGGTGAAAGCTATAGTAATTAGTTTGATGTAAGCACTCCAAGTTGTATAAAAAATCAACACATTGTACCCCACAAATGCATAAATGTATTCATGATCTATGTGTATATGACTTAATAAAAGGAAAAAAAAAATAAGAACTGAGTCACCCAGTGAAGTCCTGGGGAGAAGTTTCCTCCAGTTTCAGTTCAGACAGATCCCCTTCTCTACCCCCAAATCTCAAGTCCCAGTGTCATCCTGAGCCACCGTGTGCAAAGAACTTTGCTTTTCAGCTCGGTGCCTGTGGCTCAAGTGGCTAAGGCGCCAGCCACATACTCCTAAGGTGGCAGGTTCGAATCCAGCCTGAGCCCGCCAAACAACAATGATGGCTGCAACCAAAAAAAAAAAAAAATAGCCAGGCGTTGTGGCAGGCGCCTGTGGTCCCAGCAACTTGGGAGGCGGAGGCAGGAGACTCGCTTGAGCCCAGGAGTTGGAGGTTGCTGTGAGTTATGCCATGGCACTCTACCCAAGGGGACAACTTGAGGCTCTGTCTCAAAAAAAAAAAAAAAAAAAAAAAGAACTTTGCTTTTCTTTGAGCCTCTGTTCCCCAACAGAGCTATATGGATGGATGAGGCAGAGCATGGACCATACTGCCTGGGTTGGAATCCAGCTTAGTGATCTTAGGCAAATGGCCTAACTTTCCTGGGCCTCGCTGTCCTTATTTGGGAAACAGAGTGGTATGGTACTTGTCTCCTAGAACACTGTGTCAGACACTGTGAAGTCCTTACACTTCAGTATTTTCTTTAATCTTCACTATCACCTATTAGGTAGATTTTTTTTTTGGTACTGTGATTTCACAGGTTAGTAACCAGAGGCACAAAGAGGTTAAATAGCTTGCCTGAAGGCCACACATTTGGTGCATGGTGTTGGTAAACGTGATTATTTCTGGACCTGAGGCTAGGCATTCATAGTCAGTTCCTTGTACTCTTTTTTTTTTTTTTTTTTTTGAGACGGAGCCTCAAGCTATCCCCCTGGGTAGAGTGCCATGGCATCACAGCTCATAGCAACCTCCAACTCCTGGGCTCAAGCGAGTCTCCTGCCTCTGCCTCCCAAGTAGCTGGGAC